>JAOSBP010203510.1:0-12423 GCA_027563825.1 Erythroxylum mucronatum | reverse complement strand
GGAGTTAGATTCCGGAAGCGGGATCCAACATGTAGGGTATCAGAGCAAGAGGTTGGGTTCCGAAATCGATGCCCAATAGCTCCCTGTTCTTTCTCTTTCTGCTTACTTCATTTATGATGTTCTCCAGCTTTTCAGCCTGGAGTGCAGCATCTACCAACTGCTGGTAGTCACAGAAATTATGGATCAGGACTTCTCTTTGATCCCTAGATACAATCCTCCCTCAAACTTGCGGCACTTATCCTCCTCATTAGCAACAATGTTGGCCGCATACCGGGAAAGCTGGGTGAACTTCAGCTCATACTCACTCACACTCATATCCCTCTGTGTGAGATTCAGAAACTCCCTAGCTTTCTCTTGGATGTACACCCTGGAGTGATACTTCTTCCTGAACATTTCCACAAAATCTCTCCATGTTAGTACCGGAGGCATAACTTGACTATGAGGCACTGATTCCTACCAGTGGAGTGCATCCCCCTATAGTAAGCTAACTGCATAGTCCAGTTTCTCTGCATCATTGCACTTCATCTGAGTTAGGACCCTTTCTGTCCTCTTTATCCGTGCTTCAGCCTCTTCAGGATTGGTGGTGCCATTAAAATTCACCGCTCCGTACTTGTGGAGCTTATCATACTGTCCACCCTTATCCACTGGAGTTGGCACCGGAGCTTGTGATCCTTGGCCCATGGCATAAGTAAAAGCTTAGGCGAAGGCTTGAAAGAACTGCGGGTCCATAAGGTTCACTTGAGGCATAGGAGAAGGAGGCGGTGGCACTTCGTGCTGCACACTAGGTGCCTTAGAATCAGGAGCAGAATGTGTCCCCGCATCTTGTAGGACATAAGATTCATCTGTGCTCCCTTGGCGAGAGCCAAATTGAGCTAGAGCTCCCCGAGTTCTCCTTCAAGGCGGCATTTTTCACTCCTTCAATTGAAAAATCATTGTAAATCTTTAGTTTATGTAAAACAATTTCAAATCATGTAAAACAATTCAAAGCAATGCAAGTTGTTCATTTAAAAACAAATAATATGTGTGGTTCATGCAAACTAATGCATGCTCACTTCATACTTGAAAACTACTTACCTAGTTGCCTAGGAGATCACTAAACCTAGTTGCTCTGATACCATAACATGTTGGAGCCCCATTTCTGGAGCCTAACATCCAGAGTCCTAAACCTTGAGCTTATCACCCTGTAGGGTCCTAATCACCATTTCCCAAAGGTGGTGTGCCCACACAAACAAACACCATAATCTCAACTTGATCTCATCAAAGAAATCGTAGCTCTAAGTCTTTAATTTGTGTTAAAACAAGAATCATCTCAAGATATACTTAATGAGCTAAACGTGGTCATACTTCAAGCATGCTCTCCCAACCAACCTCTCACTTATTCTAATGCGACTTTCTCAAAAACACTCCAAAAGACACAAATTTTCATGGAGAGACAGTACAAGGAGCTAAGAATCTGGTGCTTCAGAATCACTTCAAATGGGGGGTCGAATGGGGAAGTTATACTCGAAAGGATCGAACAGGTTTATACCATCAATCAATTTGTACCTATCTTGGCACAAATGCCATAACTTTTGCTACAGATTTTAGAAAGACTTCAATTTTTCTGTTTGAAAGAGGACTTCAAGATCTACAACTTTAATGAAGACCTCAAGGACCAAATCCATCGTCTGAAGGGTGGAAAATGGATCAGACGATGCATGACGTCATTATGAGACGATGGTGACGTCATCAGACGATAGAAGATTGGGAAAATTTCCATAACTTTCCCTACAAACATAGGATTAAGGTGTTCTTTATATTTTTGGAAAGAGGACTTTAATATATACAACTTTCATGAAGATCTAAAAGACCAATTCCAACGTTTAAAGGGTAGAAAAATGGATCAAACGGTGCATAACGTCATTATGAGACGATGGTGACGTCATCAGACGATAGAAGATTGGGAAAATTTTCATAACTTTCTCCACAGACATCGGATTAAGGTATTCTTTTTATGGTTGGAAAGAGGACTTCAAGATCTACAACTTTCATGAAGACCTCAAAGACCAATTCCAACGTTTAAAGCGTAGAAAATGCAATAGAAGATGATGATAAATAGTAACTAAGGTGATGAACAGTAACTGAGACAGATCAAAATGAGACGGTCAAACTGAGACGCAAAAAGTAAACTAAGACGATAGAGTGAACAGTAACTGAGACGGATCAAAATGAGACGGTCAAACTGAGACGCAAAAAGTAAACTAAGACGATAAAGTGAACAGTAACTGAGACGGATCAAAATGAGACGGTCAAACTGAGACGATAGAGTGAACAGTAACTGAGACGGATCAAAATGAGATGGTCAAACTGAAACGCAAAAAGTCAAACTAAGACGATAGAGTAAACAGTAACTAAGACGAATCAAAATAAGACGGTCAAACTGAGACGCAAAAAGTCAAACTAAGACGATGAAACCTCATAACTTTTAATGCTCGTATCTTTCAACTCCGATATCTAAAATTTTCATGCTTCATATCGTTGGAAAGATAAAAGAAAGATATACAACTTTTTAGAAGATAACTTTGCCTAAATAAGCCCAGATCAACCTAGAAATTACCCTGAAGTTAGTACACGAATTCCCCCCGCTCTATGAAACCTTGTGAATCATGATAGAAAACAAAATCATATACCAATATCATCAAAAGATCATAGTTTTTACAAAGCTTTAGTGGGCATTTCAAGCCCCAAACAACAATGTTTCAAAAATATCAAATACAAAAGATACTTGAACAATGAACTACTCAAAATGCAACTAAAGCCTTGGTTTCAAGAGTAGCTTAAAGTATAACAACATTCCAAAAACGGAGTGATGTCCTTGGCCTTTGACTACTCAATCTCTTACTCTTCACCTGCTTGTGGGGAGGAAAGTGGGGGGTGAGCTTGAAGCCTGTGGGTAACAATTTTACAGTTTGCAACAAGCAAAGACAATTTAACATATTTTCAATGCAGAAATTGATGTGAAAACAAAATCATATTCAGGGGCTAATCATGCCTAATCAAGCTTAATCAAATAAAAAAATCCAGGGGCCAACATTTCTCCCCCTCTTAAGAAAATTTTGTCCTCGAAATTCTTACCTGAGTCATTGAAAAGGTGTGGACACTTTTCCTTTATGGCCTCCATGGGCTCCTATGTGGCCTCTTCCATATAATGATTTCTCCACAGAACTTTGACCAGTTGAACTGTCTTGTTCCTGAGGACCTTTTCCTTGGTGTCCAAAATCTCCACTAGAATCTCCTCATAACTCAAATCATCTCTCAATTGAACCTCAGTGGTCTGAATGATGTGGGATGGATCCAACCTATACCTCCTCAATATGGACACATGAAAAACGTCATGTATCTGTGACAATTCTGGTGGCAGCACCAACCTATAGGCTAGCGGTCTGATCCTCTCAAGAATCTCGTAAGGACCCACATATCTTGGACTCAACTTGCCCTTCTTGCCAAACCTCATAACTCCTTTCCAAGTAGATGCCTTAAGAAAGACTTTCTCACCGACTTCGTACTCCATCTCCTTTCGATGTGCATCAGTGATCGCGACTCGTCGTTCGATCCTAAAATCGATCCTTAAAAATCGGTCAAAAACAATTAATTCCAAGATTGTAGTATAAGCTAAACCTCGGGTCGTCTCACTTTTTGGAACCGACGAAAAATGATTTAAAACTAGCCTAAAGTCAAAAGCATGCAATTAAAGCTGATAAAAAGGGAGGTTTTTGCGTATTGATTAAAATTAGGGAAAGTAATCAAAATTGAAGAAAAATGGATTAAAGAATATTTTTGGATTTTGGGAATTGCGAAATTAACAAAAGATCAAATTGTAATCGAATTGGATAAATTCCTCTCGAAAATGTGCTCAGGCTATCACGGTTTGAAATAAATTTTCGGGGGATAAAATCCACTAAGTTTCTGAAAAATTAACCTTAAGGGACCCCTCAAGTCCAAGGAATTAATTAAACAACCATTTAATTAAAGCCTCGTTAAAAACCTTAGTGTGTGAAATGGATATGTTCATGCAATTGGTCATTAGATCAAACATAATCAATCATATCAAACACAACCATGCAGATAATTATGATCAATGAAATCACCGAAAACATATATGAGACCTCATATATTCAAGCACAAAAGTTCTACATAAACAGTATCCAAGTCACATAATATTGTTCAACACATGATTAAACCTAATCATGCTAATCTAATCATACCACTGTAATCTCTAACTAAGAGTTTTACAATAATATAATCAAACTTTCAAACAATAAATTGACTACACCCCTTTGAAGCTCCGGTGAACTCAAGCCATCGCTACATCTTCAAGAGGATCGGGAACCCTAGCCAAGCATAACTCCTACGATGTCCATCACTGCTGGAATCCCGACGCTAACCATGGCTCTAGTGACTGACGGCGGAAGTGGTGGTAAGGTGTCCGTCGATGGATGGTGATTATTGGAGATGAATGATGAAGGCGGTGAGGTGGAATCATCTCTGGTGGCTACCGAAAGTGTGGATGGGGTGTGGCCGACTGTGGTGTGTATGGAGTGTTGGTGTCTTTGTATTGTGTCATGTGGTCTTGTGTATATGGTGTCCAGCCTCCTAATTGACCTAATTCCGTAACTATTTAAAGAACCGAGGCAGGCCGGGTCGAAACAGAGAGAGGAATTTCCATTTATGGTTCGGGTATTCGACTGCACGTCGCGACGTGTGAATTAATTCTCATCGCGTCGTGTGCTCTGGCTTGCTAGCCGCGATGTGTCAATTTGTTGGCGTCGCGACGTGTGGTTGTCTGTTGAGGCGTCGCAACGTGGAATGTGGCATACGTCGCGACGTGCAGCTCTGTTCTGCTGGACGCGTCGCGACGTGCGGGAAGGCTCACGACTTGTTGACTTCTAGGCATGGTTGACTCCTTTGTGTTCCTACAATTAAATCACAATTTGCAGCATCAATTGTCCTTGGAAAAAATTATAATGCACTTAATATCGAATTGTAACAATTTTACTAACAAATTGCAAATAATATGAGCTCGACATAAGGAACGAATTTAAGCACAAAAGTCACAATTAGGAGTCAAAAAGTATATTAACAATTATGAAAATGCAGCCAATTAATGATGTAAACTTAGGCTCAATCAATCAGTATAACTCTTTATTCTATCTTGGGCTGCCTTAAGCCGTTGTTTAACTAGATTAACCTTATCAACTGTCATCTGAAGTAGTTCGGGCTCTATCAGTTTCTTTTCTCCTTCTTCATCCCAACATATCGGAGTTCTACATCTCCTTCCATACAGTGCTTCATATGGAGCCATCTGAATGCTCGAATGGTACGAATTATTATAAGCGAATTCGACCAATGGAAAATGCTCATCGCAAGTTCCTTTGAAATCCATAACACACGCTCTAAGCATTCCCTCAAGTGTCCGAATGGTCCTCTCAGATTGACCTTCTGTCTGGGGATGAAAAGCCGTACTAAAATTTAACTTAGTTCCCATAGCCTCTTGTAAGCTTCCCTAGAATCTCGAAGTAAATCGAGGATCTCTATCAGAAACTATGGAATCTGGAATCCCATGTAATCTCACTATCTTATCAATATACTTCTTGGCTAGCACATGCAGAGGGTCAGTCTACTTAATTGCCAGGAAATGGGCTGACTTCGTCAATCGATCAACAATGACCCATATGGCATCATGCTTCCTACTAGTCTTAGGCAAATCCATCAGAAAATCCGTAGTTACTCTTTGCCACTTCCACTCAAGAATGGTCAAGGGCCTTAACTTGCCTGAAGGTGCCTGGTGCTCAGCCTTGACTTGCTGACACACTAGACACTTACTTATATACTCTGCTACATACCTCTTCATGCCCTTCCACTGGAAATGCTCTCTCAAATCCTTGTACATACTGGTGCTACCTGGGTGTATGGAATAGGGCACATTGTGTGCCTCATCTAAAATCTCATCCTTCACCTCCTTGACATTTGGAATACAAAGTCTGTTTCTTACTGTCATGAGCCCATCATCCCTCACTACCACTTCAGACTTCTTGCCATTCGAAATTTCTTCTCGAAGCTTGCTTAATTCTGCATCTTGTGCCTGTAACTCCCTAACCTTCTCTCTGAGTATTGTTCTTACTCTGAAGTTAGCAAGAATACAATTTGGTTCTTCCTGTTTCAAGCTTATCTTAAGCTTGGCTATCTCTTCCAATAAAGGCAAATAAACTGTCCGAACATAGGCTATTGATGATTTTCTGCTTAAGGCATCCGCCACTACATTCGCCTTCCCTGGATGAAACTCAATCATCAAATCATAATCCTTGAGCAACTCAATCCACCTCATTTGTCTCAAATTCATTTCCTTTTGGCTCAACAAATACTTAAGACTTTTCTGATCGGTGAAAAGCCTCGTTTGAATTCTATACAAATAATGTATCCAAATCTTCAGGGAAAAAACTATTGTTGCTAGCTTCAGATCATGGGTCGGGCAATTCAATTCATAAGGCTTTAGCTGTCGGGAGGCATAAGCTATTACCTTATCTTCTTGCATCAACACACAACCCAAACCCTTCCTCGAAGCATCACTGTATACTGTATAACCCTCATCTCCAGAAGGCAAAATCAAAATTGGAGCACTTGTTAGTCTACGCTTGAGCTCCTCAAAGCTTTTCTGACATTCCTCACTCCAGACAAATTTCTGATTTTTCCTCAATAGCTTGGTCATTGAAGCTGCTATCATAGAGAATCCCTCAGCAAATCTCCTATAATATCCTGCCACACTCAGAAAACTCCTCACCTCTGTCACTGTTTGGGGTGCATACCAATTTACCACTGCTTCAACCTTCCTTGTATCAACATGTACCCTATCTTTCAAAATCACATGCCCAAGGAATATCACTTCATAAAGACAAAACTCACATTTGCTGAATTTGGCTTAAAGATCCCTCTCTCTCAAAGTCTGCAACATAATCCTGAGATGCTCCTCATGTTCCCCTTCACTATTGGAATAAACTAGAATGTCATCGAGAAACACTATGACAAACTGATCTAGATATTCTTTAAAGACCCTATTCATAAGATCTATAAAAGTAGCTGGAGCATTGGTTAAACCAAAAGGCATGACTAAGAACTCATAATGTCCATACCATGTCCTGAAGGTGGTCTTGCTTACATCAGACTCCTTGATTCTGAGCTGATGATAGCCTAACCTGAGATCAATCTTAAAAAGGACCCTTGCTCCTTAAAGCTGGTCAAACAGATCATCAATCCGAGGTAGAGGATACTTATTCTTAATAGTCACCTTGTTGAGTCTCCAATAACCAATACACATGCGCCAGGTTCCATCCTTCTTCTTAATAAATAGAACTGGCGCTCCCCATGGTGACGAACTAGGTCTTATGAACCCCTTCTCTAATAGTTCTTCCAATTTTTCTTTAAGCTCCTTCAGCTCCGCTGGGGCCATTCTATAGGGTGGCATAGAAATAGGTACAGCTCCGAAAATCAAGTCAATGGCAAACTCGATTTCCCTCACCGGTGGCAAACCAGGTAAGTCCTCTAGGGACACATCTAGAAACTCCCTCACAATCAAAAAATCTTCTAACTTCCCTTCATTCTCATCAGTGCCCACAACATGCGCTAAGAAGGGTTCACACCCCTTTCCCATCATCCTGTCAGCTAACAAAGCAGAAATGATTCTTGGTGATGGTGTTTTCCTGTCTCCTCTAAAAATCACCTTCTCACCGTTGCCCATGTCAAATTCCACTTCCTTAAGGCTTCAATCTAACTTTGCATGATACTTCTCCATAACGTCCATTCCCAGTATGACATCTAGCCCCTTTAACTCTAGGAGTAGCAAGTCCACCACCAGTCGAGTACCCTCGATTTCAATCTTTATACACTTGGCTTATAATCATATGCCTCCCTAGAGGAGTGCTAACAATTTAAGGACTTCTCAGTGGCATCAGAACAACATCATGTAATGTCATGCTTGCAGAAATGAGTGAATGCGTGGAGCCAGAATCAATCAATACATATACAGCAGAATTAAGTAACCGAGCCATACGCGTGACAACTTTAGGGGCGGCTGCAGCTTCCTCTTTAGTCATAGCAAATACTCTGGCCTGTGCCTGACCTCTTGGCCTTCCTGAAGGAATAGTCTTCTTTGTAGTTCTAGAGCTACCCACCTCTGTGACTGGTCTGGTTCTCACGGTTTCTGCTCTCCTTGGGGCTTGCACTTGGAACCCATCTTTCCTGGCTGCTTGGGGACAGTCTTCGATCAAGTGTCCCTTCTCTCCGCATCAGAAACATGCTCCAATTAGCTTAAAGCATTCTCCTTTGTGAAGCTTTCCACGATGCTCACATTGAGGGCTTGTGTAATTACTCCACCTTGTCCTTCCAGTGCCTCCTACGCTCGAGGCTTGCCCAGAGACTACTCTTATCTGCTTGCTCTTGATAGGACCTCTGCTCCCCACTTCACTCTGAGTATGGAAACTTCTTGTATTCCTCTCATGCCTTGGAGTACTTATCCCCTTTTTAGTAGACTGCTCCCTGTTCTTCCTCTTTCTGCTCACTTCATTTATGATATTCTCCAGCTTCTCTGTATGGAGTGCAGCATTTACCAACTGCTGGTAGTAACAGAAATTATGGATCAGGACTTTCTCCTTGATCTCCAAATGCAATCCTCCCTCAAACTTGCGACACTTATCCTCCTCATTATCAATAATGTTGGCCGTATACCGAGAAAGTTGGGTGAATTTTTGCTCATACTCACTCACACTCATGTCCCTCTGTGTGAGATTCAGAAACTCCCTGGCTTTCTCTTAGATATACACCCTGGAGAGATACTTCTTCTTGAACACTTCCACAAAATCTCTCCATGCTAGTACCGAAGGTATAACCTGACTATGGGGCACTGATTCCCACCATTGGAGTGCATCCCCCTGCAGCAAGCTAACTGCATAGCCCAATTTCTCTGCATCATTGCACTTCATCTAAGTTAGGACCCTCTCTGTCCTCTTTAGCCATGCTTCAGTCCCTTCAGGATTGGTGGTTCCATTAAAATCCGGCGCTCCGTACTTGCGAAGCTTATCATACTGTCCACCCTTATCCACTGGAGTTGGCACCGGAGCTTGTGATCCTTGGCCCATGGCATAAGTGAAAGCCTGGGCAAAGGCTTGAAAGAACTGCAGGTCCATAGGGTTCACTTAAGGCATAGAAGGAGGAGGCAGTGACACTTCATGTTGAACACTAGGTGCCTTAGAGTCAAGAGCAGAATGTGTCCCCGCATCTTGTGGGACATAGAATTCATTTGTGCTCCTTTGGCGAGAGCCAGATTGAGCTAGAGCTCCACGGGTTCTCCTTCGAGGCGGCATTTTTCACTCCTTCAATAGAAAACCATTGAAAATCTTTAGTTTATGCAAAACAACGTAAAACAGTTCAAATCGTATAAAATATTCTCATATCATGAGAAACAAATTAAAACTTTCATGTCTTAAGCTACCCATTTCATATTTAGGATACTCCAAAACCTAGTCCCAAACTTAGACCCAAACCTAGTTGCTCTGATACCATAACATGTTGGACCCCATTTCCGGAGCTCAACATCAGGAGTCCTAAACCTTAAGCTTATTACCCTGTAGGGTCATAACTAACATTTTCCAAGGGTAGTGTGCCCGCACCAGTCAAACACCAAAATTTCAACTCGAATTTATCAAAGAAATCGTAGCCTAAGTCTTTAGTTTATTTTGAAACAAGAATCATCTCAATCGGAGTTCTAGAATCCTGAAATCATCAAAATAGTGAAGTATGTTCAGTGGAATAACACCAGTTCATGTCCTTTAAAAGCACACTCACTGTACCCGTCCTATGTTTTTCACTCAATCTTTCTCACTTCATTTCAGATGGCTTCGATTTTTGGTGGAGATGTAGAGAAAATTTTACGAATCCAATGGTTTAAGAATCAAGTCATTTGGAGGTCTACTGAAGAAATTATGGTCAAAAGAAGCAACCAATTTTATGGCCTCAATCATACTGAACCTATTTTGGGGAAACAGCCATAACTTTCTGTAGAACTTTCTGATTGAGGCGTTCTTTAGATGGTTTGAAAGAGGATTTTACAAGCTACAACTTTCATGAAGACCTCAAAGACAAATTCTTTCATCTGAGGGTTCAAAAATAGAACATACTATATGACATTATTTTGAGACGAAAGTGACATCATCAGACAACACAAGGTTGGGATAACTGCTATAACTTTCCCTATAGATGTCGGATTAAGGTTTTCTATAGATGTTTAGAAACAAGCCTTCAAGAGCTACAACTCTTATGAATACCTAGAAAACAAATTCTTTCATCTGAGAGGACAAAAATAGAACAGAATATATAACGTTATTTTGAGACGGAAGTGACATCATCAGACGATACAAGGTGGGGAAAATTGTCATAACTTTTCCTACAGATATCGGATTAAGGTGTTCTTTAGATGGTTGAAAAGAAGACTTCAAAAGATACAACTCTCATGAGTCCCGAAAGACAAATTCTTTCATATGAGAGGTCAATAGAATAGAACGTATGACATCATTTTGAGATGGAAGTGACGTCATCAGACAATACAAGGTTGGGAAAATTGCCATAACCTTCCCTACAGATATTGGATTAAGGTGTTATTTAGATGGTTGGAAAGAAGACTTTAAGAGCTACAACTCTTATGCAGAAGTCAAAGACAAATTCTATCATTTGGGGGGCAGAAAATGGAACAGAAGATGATGATGAATAGTAACTAAGATGATAAACAGTAACTGAGACGATGGGTATGAACAATAACTAAGACGATCGGAGTGAACAGTAATTGAGATGGTAGGAGTGAACAGTAACTGAGACGAAGAAATGAACAGTAACTGATACGATGAACAGTAAATGTGACAATACTAAATCACTTTCTACACTCTTGAGAACATCTCCCCTCATAAAGACCATAACTTTTGGCTCAGATGTTCAAAAATTTCATGATATATACCGTTGGAAAGATAAAAGAAAGATCTACAACTTCCTAGAAGATAACTTTGCCTAAATCAGCCCAGATCAACCCAAAAATTTCCCTGAAGTTAGTATACGAATTTTCCCCCTTATGTAACCTTGCCAATCATGGAAGAAAACAAAATCATATATCAGTAGCATCAAAAGATCGTAGTTTTTACAAGGCTTTAGTGGGCTTTTCAAGCCCCAAAACACCAATGTTTCAAAAATCTCAAATACAAAAGATACTTGAACAATGAACTACTCAAAATGCAACTAAAGCCTTGGTTTCAAGAATAACTTGAAATACAAAAACATTTCAAAAGTGGAGTGATGCCCTTGGCCATTGACTACTCAATCTCTTGCTCTTCACCTGCTTGTGGGGAAGAAAGTGGGGGTGAGCTTGAAGCCCATGGGTAACAATTTTACAGTTTGCAACAAGCAAAGACATTTTTAATACATTTTTAATGCAAAAATTTATGTGTATGCAAAGTCGTTAATGCATTACTCCTACCAACTTATCATGAACACATAAACACATCAAATGGTTTAGGTAAGTCCAAAACATGAGGCATTACACATTTCCAATGAAATGGTCCTGTGTAGCTATGAATCCTTGAGGGAGTCCTTGAGGGAGCTCCATGCCACTAGCTGGCAAGAGGGAAGAGCCTATACTTGGGTCAACGTACATGTGACGATTCTTGAGGGACTACTACAAACCCATATAACACATAGAATTTTAAAATCTTGTAAGCTTGATGCCCACAAAGGCACATTCTTTTGAAAACTTGCTTTTCATAAGCTTGCTATATCTTAAAAACCATTTCCAAAAGTATGGTTTCATGATCATGCATCATTTCAAAAAATCATTTTAATAAAAACAACTTTCCATGTATCATCCCACAAATCATGTATGAGAATGTAGAAAAATCTTGCAGCACTTAACAACATTAAATGCACATGAATGAGGTGGTTGCAAAATTAATTATTGTCATTTGTTGAAAGAAACCTTTATTAGCTTATCACCTAGCTATAAAAGTGAAACCCACCTTGAAGTCCTTGACTATGACTTGTTCAAAAATGCCTCTCCTCTTGCTCCTCTTATCCTTCTTGATTTTCTTCAACATTGACAAAAACCACCAAATCAGAAGGATTCAAATTGAAAAACCCAAAGAACCACATGCATGAAATTGATCCTGGAATACTTATACCCATACCTTTCCTAAGCTCTTTGAATCAAAAACCTTTCAAAACTCCAAAAGATTAAAATCCACTTACCTTAAATCTTCACCAAACAATGATTTTCTTGGCACCAATGGAAGCTCTAATCTTCCTCTTTCTTTTTCCCTTCTTGATCACTCTCAAAATCCCTCTTGAAGGTTAAGAAAA
>JAOSBP010203467.1:0-12427 GCA_027563825.1 Erythroxylum mucronatum | reverse complement strand
CGAGATGATAGAATATGAACAAGGTATGATTCATGTCTATTAAGGATTTCATAATGTTAATAATTCAAAAAAAAAAAAAGACGGCTAATTAGGGTTAAATGGAATAAACCCTACAAGGTAAAATGACTAAGTTTCTTGTAACAGGATCCGGAGTTGGGCTCCGGTAACGGGGTCCAACACATACCATATTTGGGACATTCACAAAATCTTCTTCCTAGTTTTTTTTCACTCCATGAAGTTCTTAATAAGCTCTTAAACCATAATAACACACCACATTATCATTATTTAAATTTAATGTAGTGTTAGTTGAAGACGTCACATCCATATCATTGGATAGTTGTTGCAAATTTATATTAATACTCTTACTTCTTCTAATCAATGGTCGAAACAGTATATCAACAATCTCCAATAATGTTTTCTTATGAGTGGAAACAATATGTCAAATAACTCGATACACAAATCATTCATATATTTTCATATATATGCAATGAAGTTGAATGCATTTTCTCATTGGAATGAGTGGCATTTTTCCTTAGTTTTTGCATACAGTTTTTAGGTTATATATATATTTTACCCACTAATTTGTTTAGTTCCTCTGAATTTGCATTTACAGTGGTTTCTGTTTAATTTGTAAATACAAAAATGAAAATGAAAGGAAATTTGGTTGAAAAAGACAGCTCAAATTTTGTTGGGAATGTATAGATTAGGCAGCAGCTTGAGATAGGTGAAACGACAATCCAGCAGGAAAAAAACACAACATGTAATGACACACCAGGGAGTAGTCCGAAATGCAGGGAGGAAAAGAACAAAACGCAGAAGCCAGCTACAAATGGGCTAGGTTTTAATTTGGAGGTTTTAATTTTACAAGGAGAGCTACAGTGCGAAAAACATAGCAGACCCACCAAAAACAACCCACCATCAGGGGAGGTGGCAGCTCCAGCGGACATGCACGGACTAGGGACGCACCACTAAAACTACGCATGCAATGCTAGAGCATAGAGAGGGACACATATGGGGAGGCACCACCGAGACGCGCGCAACGCACACATCTGGCTAGAGGGACAAGGCTAACGCACCAGTAGGGACACACCACGTAGGAATGAACGACACATACAGCTGGGAGATGCATATCACAGGCTAGCGCACTACCAGGAGATGCACACAGCACCAAGAGACGCATGCAAAACACAGTGAGGCAGGGATAAAAGGTGAGGCAAAAAAGGGATCCCAAAACCCATTTGCCCTTTGTTTATTACTTGGTTTCTCTTATGTTATTTGCTGCGTTCGATTTCAGTGGTTTTCATTCCACCATGAGTGAGTAGCTTCCCTAAAACTTCAAGGTTAGGGCTGAAGCTTTTAGCTAGTTTATGTGGATTAAATCTTGGTTTGATTTATAAGTATGAGTTTCTTGGTTTTGATTTCTCTGTTTTGAGATTAATTTTGCCGGTGTTATGTTTGGCCAACCATTACTTGACATTATTTATAAATTAGGGAACCGATAGGTGAAAATTGATAACAGAACTCCAAAACAGTGAACTTATAAATTTCATATTTAGACATAGACTGAATTTATGAGAGGAAACCCAGGTTAGCAAAGAACTTAATGGGTTATGCTTAATTGCTAGGCTACGATAGTAGATTAGGATTACTGCATAGTACTCGTTTGATACCTTGAAAAAGGATCTAAGAAACTCTAGGCTTAACCTTCTATCAACCAGAATTCACCTCATAAATTGATCCAGGTAAAGTCCATAGAAAACGCTAAAAGTGGAACCTTCCTTGAAACTTACCACATTCCATTTGGATTAATCACTAGAGATATTCGCATCTTTGTTTAGCATTGATTTTATTATTGTTGATAGTTAAATTCCTTAATTTAAATCCCTATTCTTACACAGCTACTTAGTCTAATTAATTGAGTAATCCAAGCCTAGTACTTACACAATCACTCCCTGTGGGACGATATTTTACTATACTACTTAAGACCTGTGAACTTGCGGAGATCCATCAAGTTTCTTGGCGCTGTTGCCAGGGAGTAATCCCTAATCAATATTAGGCGACTGATTGTTTGGTTAAATTGGACACTTTTAATTTTCTTTTTGTTTTGAGTTAACAGATTTTGTTAGAAATGATTTTTATTTGTTCTCTTTACTATCTACTTCTTATTTTGCTTTTTCTATACCTTGCGTTTGATCTTGCTATGTTATACTTAGTCTATGCGAAGGTTCATCAGTGTTGAAGAATTGTTATTTGATTATGAAATCCAGAAGATAGCTAAGGCACTAAGGAAGGAAGCAAAATCTAGAAAAGCATGGGCAAAAGCATCCAATGCACAGCCTATACAGGAATGTCGGATCGAACCTAAATTTACTACAACTTTTCCAACAGAAGAGATAGTCGAATCGAAAATGGTTGAACAAAATTAGAGAATTATGAGGGACCATGCGGTCCCAGATTTTAGGGAGTTTTTCCCCAGTATTACAAGGCCCCCTGTATAAGAAAATAATTTTGAATTAAAACCTAGCCTTGTACAGATGGTGCAGTAGAATCAATTCAGACGGCACCCAACAGAAAACCATATTATCCACCTGCAACAATTTTTTGAAATTTGTGAAATATTGAAGCAAAACGGGGTGCCTGAGGATGCTATAAGGCTTTGGTTGTTTCCTTTTTCTGTAAGAGATCAGGCCAAGGATTGGCTCCATTCACTACCACTTGGTTCGATCAACAATTGGTAAGAGTTGTCCAAAGCTTTTATGTCTCAGCATTTTCCACCTGGGAAGACTGCAAAGCTCAGAAGTGACCTTACCTCATTTCAGCCTAAGGAAGATGAGTCTTTGTATGAAGCGTGGGAGAGGTACAAGGAGCTTCAATGCAAATGTCCACATAATGGTGTCTCGAAGTGGATGATTGTTCAAATATTCTATAATGGAGTTTCTCCGGTTACACAAAGTGCGATATATGATGTGGCTGGAGGTGAATTAATGGACAAGAGTAAAGACGAGACCTTCATGTTATTGGAAAAAATTTCTTATAACAACTATCAGTGGAATAATGATCGGAAAGAGGTTAAGCAATAGGGGAAGAGACCTCAAGGAGTCTTCGAATTAGATGCCTTTACCTTGTTGAATTTAAAATTTAAAGTTCTTTTAAGGAAAGTAGATAAGTTTACCGTAGGTATTGTGAGTAATGTGAATGCCTTATATGATCAGGATTTTGGGTTGAATATGGGTACAGAATTTCAGAACATTAGGTAAGAATTTGGGGCTGAACATATAAATTTTGTAGGAAATTATGGGCAGAAGAATCAACGTGGAGCTTTATCAAACACTTATAACCCTGAATGGTGAAACCACCTAAATTTCTCCTGGTCTCAACAACCCAAGTCAAAATTTCCCTAAACAAAACCATTACCCACAACATCAACCTCATTACCAGCAGACCCAGCAAAGACAAAACTGTGGCCCTCTAGGTTTCCCAAACTTGAGACAACAAGCTCAACCCTAGCCATATGAACTTAAATCCAACCTTGAATCAATGATGGAAACCTTTGTGCAGAAGCAAGGAGACCTAATCCAACAACTTACTACCCGAATGAATCAACTGACGGTCCATAATAAGATGTTTGAGACTCAGGCATCACTAAGGTTTGACAAGGGTAAGCTACCAGCACAACCAGAAGCTCCTAAAGAAACCAAGGCAGTAGTACTAAGGAGTGGAAAGATTTTGGAACTTATGGTGCAGAAGAACAGAACTGAAAAGGAATCCGAAGGAATAGACCAGGATGCACAACCTGTGCAATCCAACGCACAGCTTGTGCAACAATCACCTGAGTTAGAAAAATAAATACCACCGCCACCATATAAGCCACCAATCCCATTCCCTAAGAGATTTCATAGAGCTAAGCTAGACTAGTAGTTTGGAAAATTTGTTGACATTTTGAAGAAGCTCTATATTAACATCCCCTTCACGGAAGCCCTTACCTAAATGCCTACTTATGCAAAGTTCTTGAAGGAAACCTTATTCAACAAAAGAAGGCTAGATGAATATACGACTGTAGCTCTTACAGAGGAATCATGTGTTATTCTTCAGAAAAAACTCCCTCCCAAGCTTTAAGGTTCGGGAAGTTTCTCGATACCTTGCCAAATTGGAACCACAACAATTGGGAGGTCATTATGTGATTTGGGGGCAAGTGTGAGCTTATTGCCATTATCTATCTGTAAGAAATTGGACATCGGAGAGCTTAAACCAACTACCATATCATTGTAGAGCCGACAGGTCCATAAAATTTCCCATTGGGATATTGGAAAATCTGCCCCTCAAGGTTGGAAGTTATTTTATCCCGGTAGACTTTGTTGTGCTAGAAATGGAGGAGGATACTAACATACCTATTTTACTTGGGAGACCCTTTTTAGCTACAACTGGAGCAATCATAGATGTTAAGAATGAAAAAATGACTCTGAAAGTGGGGGAGGAAGAAATAAAGTTTAATTTGGGAAAGGCAATGAAGGCTATGGATGACAAGGATTCTTGTTTAAGGGTGGACCTTAGTGATAAGCTGGTTGGTGATGAATTCAGAAAATCCCATCCAAAGGATTCGTTAGAACACTGCTTGGTGAGGCCTGTAACAACTGTAGGGGATAATACAGAATTTACAGAGAAAGAATAAGAAGTTTTCGAATTCGCACAGATGCTCGATGCACAGCCTGTGCAAAAATCTACACAACCTACGTAACCTGAAGAAAAACTACTACCAGATTCAAACAAAGAAGAACCTCCGAATATGGAGTTGAAACCATTGCCTCTTAACCTTAGGTATGAATTTCTGGGCCTTAATTCGACCTATCCAGTTATTGTTAATGCTCTTTTAAGCCTTGTGTAGGTTGATAAACTTTTAAGAGTGCTGAGAGAACACAAGCAAGCAATTGGGTACAAAATTTCAGACCTGAAGGGAATCAACCCATCTTTCTGCACATATAGGATTCACTTAGAGGATGACACAAAACCTATAATTGAACATCAAAGGAAGCTAAACCCAAAGATGAAGAACGTGGTCAAGTAAGAGGTTTTAAAGCTATTAACTGTGGGTATTATATACCCCATTTTTGACAGTAATTGGGTAAGTCCTATCCATTGTGTGCCCAAGAAAGGAGGTCTAATAGTTGTGAAAAATAAAGGTAACAAATTAATACCAACTAGGACAATTACAAGATGGAGAATGTGTATAGATTACAAAAAATTAAACGAGGTCACCTGTAAAGACCACTTCCCTTTGCCATTTATTGACCAAATTTTGTAAAGACTCGCTAAACATGATTATTTTTGCTTCTTGGATGGCTTCTCTAGTTTCTTTTAAATTCCCATTCACCCTAATTACCAAGAGAGAACTACTTTCGCATGCCCCTATGGTACCTTCACTTATCGAAGAATGCCATTTGGGTTGTGTAATGCACTCGCTACATTTCAGCGTTGCATGACAGTAATCTTTTTGGATTTTATTGAGAAATTATGGAAGTCTTCATGGATGACTTCTCCATTTATGGACTAACATTTGACTCTTGTTTAGCTAATCTTGCCAAAGTTTTAAGCAAGTGCGAAGAGGTTAATCTAGTGCTGAATTGGGAGAAGTGTCATTTCATGGTACAAGAAGGAATAGTCCTAGGCCACTTAGTCTCCAATTGTGGAATAGAAGTGGATAAGGCTAAAACCGAAGTGATAGCAAATCTGCCTCCACCAACCTCAGTAAAGGAGATCAGAAGTTTCTTGGGACATGCATGCTTTTATAGGCATTTTATCAAAGATTTTTCTTATATTGCAAAGCCTTTGACTAATTTGTTGAGTAATGATGTGTCATTCAATTTTAACCAATCTTGTCTTGATACTTTTTGCAGAATTAAGCAAGCCTTAACCTCGTCACCTATTCTTTAATCCCTGGATTGGTCCCTCCCCTTTGAAATCATGTGTGATGCTTCAGATTATGCTGTGGGAGCTGGTTTACACCAAAGAAGGAATAAGGTGGCCCATGTGATCTATTATGCGAGCAAGACATTAGATGATGCTCAAATCAATTATGCCACGACTGAAAAGGAGTTGCTAGCTATAGTCTTTGTAGTGGATAAATTTAGGTCATATATCGTGGGCTTGAAAGTGATAGTCTACTTAGATCGTGCAGCCATCCGCTATCTACTTGCAAAAAAGGAGGCAAAACCAAGGCTTATATGATGGGTTCTTCTCCTTCAAGAATTCGACCTCGAGATTTGTGACAAAAAGGTAGCTAAGAATTGGGTTGCAGATCACCTCTCGAGGCTCACTGCAGATCAAAAGGAACCCTTCAAGAAGAACTAACAATTAATGACTCCTTCAATGACGAGCATTTGTTCTGTTGTGCACATTTACCAGAACGGTGTTATTCACTACAAGAAATTGCTGTAGTAACATTACAAGTTCCATGGTATGCTGACTATGTGAATTACCTTGTTTCAGGAGTCTTGCCACCTGAATTTACTTTCTAGCAGATGAAAAAGTTCTTTTCGGAACTCAAGCATTATATATGGGAAGAGCCTTTTCTTTTTAAGGGTTGTGGTGATGGGGTGATTCGAAGATGCTTATCAAGTGAAGAAATAAGAGTTGTCCTACATCACTGCCATGCATCCCCCTATGGAGGCCATTTCAGTTATGAAAAGACGGTAGTAAAGGTTCTCCAAGTGGGGTTCCATTAGCCTATAATTTTCAAGGATGCAAGAAATTTTGTGCAATCATGTGACAAATGCCAGAGAGTTGGAAATATTTCTCGAAAACATGAGATGCCCCTTAAAGGAATTTTGGAGGTAGAACTTTTTGACATTTGGAGGATAGATTTCATGGGGCCACTACCGTCTTCTCTTGGCAATAAATATATTATTGTATGGGTCAACTATGTCTCCAAATGGGTGGAAGCAATTGTTGCACCAACTTGTGATGCCAAGGTGGTCATTAGATTCCTCTAGAGGAATATTTTCACTAGATTTGGCACTCCTTGGGCAATTATCAGTGATAGGGGAGGTCATTTTATCAACAGCTCATTCGCCAACCTTTTAAAGAAATATGGGGCATACCACAAGTTAGCATTAGCCTACCACCGTCAATCTAATGGGTAAGCCGAAATTTCAAATAGGGAGATTAAGAGCATCTTAGAGAAAACAGTAAACTCCTTAAGAAAAGATTGGTTTTTAAGGTTAGATGATACTCTCTGGGCCCATATAATAGCATACAAGACTCCAATTGGGACTACTCCATTTAGACTAGTGTACGGGAAATCGTGCCACCTTCCAGTTGAGCTAGAACACAAAGCATACTGGGCTGTTCAGAAGCTTAATTTGGACTTCAAGGCAGTTGGAGAAAGGCGTTTGCTTCAGTTGAATGAGTTAGAGGAGCTTCGCTTAGATGCTTATGAGAATACCCAAATCTACAAGGAAAGAACGAAGAGATGGCATGATCAACATATTATCCAAAGAGAGTTCAAAGAAGGAGACTTGGTCTTGCTATTTAATTCATGACTCAGGCTATTACCTGGAAAGTTGAAGTCGAGATGGTCCGGACTGGTCAAGATTGTTAAGGTTTATACTCATGGTGCGGTAGAAGTTGAGGATCCCAAAACTATAGTATTTAAGGTTAATGGGAAGAGATTAAAGCCTTATGTGGCTGGATTTCCAATAGAAAAAGGGGTCATTCAATCCCTCTCTAACCCTGACCCTTGAGCAAACATTTGGCATAGTCAAGCTAAGGACTTTAAATTAACGCTTCTTGGGAGGCAACCTAAGTTTCACACCTTAGTTGTTTCCATTTTTATTTTATTTTATTTACCCAAAATTAACGTTCCTCTTTATTTTAATTGTAGGAAACTGGACCTTACAAGCGAATTTTGATGGGAGGAATTACACTTCTGACGAAAATGATCCAAGCTCATTACAGGGAAGTTCTTTATGCCTCTTTACTCGTGACTTATCATACTATTGAATTTTGGGGTTGTTCGTGTTTGAGTTTGATCTGCAGCATTTCTAAATTTTGGGCATGCATCTTCCTGCATAGCCGATGCATACGGCCGACTACTGACATTCTTTTTGTCCTTAACTGTACATATACATGCTTACTTGCCTACTTCAAATTGTACCTGTGCATATTGACATTGAGGACAATGTCCTATCTGAGTTTTGGGGGGTGAGGCTAAGCACAATTTTACGAAACTTTCTTACCATTAATTTTCATCTTTTTTGACAAATCATTATATAGTCAATTTTCTTTCATAGTTAAACCTCATTAAGAAATTTTAATCTTTAAAGGTTTTGATTTTGGCCTCACTTTTGGAAAATTGAGAATTGCTTGGGACCTAATTGGGTTTATCTTTAGAAGGTTTGTGAATAGATTATTTTGGACTAGTGCTCGGTTTCCAATTGTTTAATCCTACTCATATTCTTTGATTTGCGTCTTCCCATCCATTTTATTTGAGTTTTGATCATCCATGGAATTTTTAGGCAAGTTGGAACCTAGTGAGGTCTTGCCAATCCTAGAACAAGTTCTCTAAGCCTATCGAGGTGAAATGTGAGCACAAATTTGATAAGGAAGTGATCAAGGCAATTTTCTTTGAATTATGAACCACAATTCAATTTTGGCTTTAAATAACCCTATATTCCCCTTGGAGCAAGTTGAGCCTAAATAAAATCCCTATTTATTTGGCACCCTCATTTAACCAAGTCATAAGCCAAGCATTCCCCACCTTCGTGTGGAAATGATTATTTAGTAGTAGGATATGTGGAGGGTTGGAAAAAAAAGAAAGAAAAAAAGCAAAAAAAAGAGCAAGCAAGTGAGGATTTTGCAGGTATTCTGTATTTTCAGTTTCTTCAAGGGATAAGGGCATAAAGTTATTGTGGCTAGTACACAAGAAACTGAGTTCAGGGGAAAGTCAATTATTTAGAACTTGGGAATTCATTGATATTGAATCAAGTCTTGTAATTGTTATCTTTTTCAATAACATGTTGTCATGTTTGAGTTTTGTCATCCTATATCAACATCACCACGCATACTCCTTCTTGTGACATGATGATGATATTGGTTCCCTAACAAGCTTGACATAATGATATACAGATCAACCAACAATGCATATGAAGTGGTGTTGGTAAGATAGTCCCAATATTCTTATAGTCCTCAAGGAAATCACGTTTATAAGCTGATGTCACGGGTAGCCTAAAAAAATCTTTCCTCCTTGTTTCCATAGTTTTTACTTGATTTATATACATATATATATATAAATATATAAATATAAAATTCCTTATACTTTCCTATTTCTTGAATAATTGTTTCCATTTCATTTGAGCTATTATTACCCTTTTCCTTGGTCTAAGCTGAGTTTAAACCTAAACAACCTTAATAAGACCTTTTGATCCTTTGAAAAGGAGTGCTAAAAGTTAGTGGAGATGGGATGGATAATTTTTGCTTATAGGATTGCTTAATTTGATAATACCTTTAGAGTCTCTTAGGTTGTAATTTGCCTTTGAATTTATTTAGCTTTTCTCTACTCTTGTGAGTTGGTTGGTTTCTAATTAGACTTGAATTAAAGAGTGTGTGTTTGAGCGAGCATTGGTATCCTTACATTATGAAGGTGGGTATGGTTTGATAAGTGGCTAAAGGTAAACTTTAATCATTTATTGCAATTTTAAAAATTCCAATTGTTGAGTGCTCCTTAATCTGTTTTAAACAGTTTTCCTAATTTTGCTTAGGGGCAAGCAAGAGTTTGAGCTTGGGGGCATTTGTTGAATGCATTTTCTCATTGGAATGAGTGGCATTTCCCCTTACTTTTTGCATACATTTATTAGGTTTTATACATATTTTACTCACTAATTTGTTTAATTCCCCTGAATTTTCATTTACAGTGGTTTCTGTTTAATTTGTAAGTACAAAAATGAAAATGAAAAGAAATTTGGTTGAAAAAGACAGCTCAAATTTTGTTGGGAATGCACAGACTAGGCAATAGCTTGAGATAGGTGAAACGACAATCTAGCAGGAAAAAAATGCAAAACGCAGTGACACACCAGGGAGCAGTCCAAAACGCAGAGAGGAAAAGAACAAAACACAGAAGCCAGCTATGGATGGGCTAGGTTTTAATTTAACAAGGAGAGCTATAGTGCATAAAACATAGCAGACCCACCAAAAATCACGCACCATCAGGGGAGGCAGCAGCTTTAGCAGATGTACACAGACCAAGGACGCACCACTAAAACTATGCATGCAATGCTGGAGGACAGAGAGGGACGCACACGAGGAGGCACCACCGAGACACACGCACCGCACACATTTGGCTAGAGGGACGAGGTCGACGCACCAACAGGGATGCACCACGTATGAATGAACGATGCATATAGCTAGAAGACGTACATCAGGGGCTAACGCACTACTAGGAGGTATAAGCAGCACCAAGAGATGCATGCAAAACACAGTGAGTTAGAGACAAAGGGTGACGCAAAAAAGGGATCCCAAAACTCATTCATCTTTTGTTTATTATCTGGTTTCTCTTATGTTATTTGCTAAGTTTGATTTTTGTGGTTTTAATTCCACCATGAGTGAGTAGCTTCCCTGAAGCTTCAAGGTTGGGGCTGAAGCTTTTAGCTAGTTTCTGTGGAATAAATCTTGGTTTGATTTATAAGTATGAGTTTCTTGGTTTTGAGATTAATTTTGTTAGTATTGTGTTTGGCCAACCATTACTTGACATTAGTTGTTAATTAAAGAACCAATAGGTGAAAATTGATAACGGAACTCCAAAACAACGAACTTATAAATTTCAGATTTAAACATAGACTGAATTTATAAGAGGAAACCCAGGTTAGCAAAGAACTTAATGGGTTATGCTTAACTGCTAAGCTACGATAGTAGATTAGGATTATTACATAATACTCCTTTGATAACTTGAAAAAGGATCTAAGAAACTCTAGGCACAACCGTCTATCAACCATAATTTGCCTCATAAATTGATTCAGGTAAAGTCTATAGAAAACACTAAAAGTGGAACCTTCCTTGAAGCTTACCACATTCCATTTGGATTAATCCCTAGAGATATTCGCATCTTTGTTTAGCATTGATTTTATTATTTTTGATAGCTAAATTCTTTTATTTAAATCCCCATTATTACACAACTGCTTAGTCCAATTAATTGAGTAATCCAAGCCTAGTACTTACACAATTACTCCCTGTGGGACGATATTATACTATACTACTTGAGTCCCGTGAACTTGTGGAGATCCATAAAATGAAGCCATCATCTTTTGAGGATATCACATATCATATCTATGCAAACAATAATACGCTCATATAGATGTATCATTCATATATGGAAATTCATTGAAATTTATATTAAGGTAAAAAGCATAAATTGATTTCACCAAATTCATTGAAATTTTCCTAGACCTCATTCTATTAATTTTCTTTATTAAAAATCTAACAAGTTTCACATATGATGAACTTTCTCCACATAAAAAGTCACATGATGAGTGGACTAATTGGGAGTTAACAAATCAATGCTTTTTTTTGTACAAGAAATTTGGTTACAATCAAGCATAAGCTTCTGCTTGGATCACTTAATCTCCAAAAGGGTAACAACGCGCACAATCCTCACTTTCTAAGGCTTCCAACTATGCAATCCAGGAGTATCTTTACCTTAATCTGGAAGATCCTAATCATGTTAAACAAGAAATAAGCGCACTACTTGGAGTATGAAAAAGCCTTGAATACTCATAACTCCCTACTCAAAAAAAGGCTATAGTAATGCGGCTAAAAGAAGGAGACAAAAATACCTTTCTTCCAAGAATCCATTCTAGCAAGAAAAAGTGCCAATAAAATAACAACAATCACTAAAGAGGATGGTGGTGTCATCCACTCCTAAAATGTGGTTCTTTAATGGAAAATATGCAATCAGTACTAGTTCTCTTTTTTTCTCACAGTTTTTTTTGTCTTATTAACCTAATTAAGGAGATAACTGCCTAGGATCAACAAACAATAGCAACAATTTCATAAAATTTACAAACACAGTAATATATTTTTTGGTTTCAAATATTTGGTTAAACAAGGATTGATAGTGCTCATGAATCAAGCCAAGCATCGAAGCAACTATAACTTGAAATATACCTGTTAAACCCCAGATAGAATGTTGTTCGTTGAAGAAGAAGACACACAAAACATAAGTTGAGGTAGACAACAAGCACACAATTTAGGGGACCACACAAAACATAAAAGGTGGACAATAATGGACCTATCACGTTGAAATGTTGACCTCCAATTATAGTATTGGACCCCGAACTTTGATGGGAAGTCTGAATTATTAAATGAGGAATCGGTAGTGAATGTAGTAAGTTGTGTTACATGTTTTACAATGATATTTGGAGGTTAATGCATGAAATGAGTG
>JAOSBP010203390.1:0-12436 GCA_027563825.1 Erythroxylum mucronatum | reverse complement strand
GAGCAAAAGCCCCATTTACAATGAGATGAAACCAGGTTCTATCCAGTTCATTTAACATCAAATTAAAACGAGGGATTTTAGAAAATATACCTGGAGGCGCAGAACAAAAAAATTCATTCGTTAATGAGACGCGATAAGACATGATGAGAGATCGTAAGGAATTGAGAGGCGATAAGGAAGTAAAGAAGATGGTAGGGCAAAAGCTGGAGATAAAAGAGTAAAAAATAAACGTGATAAAAACTTATATTGGAATGAAAAATCGATATCCACCCCCTTGGTGGGTTTAGTAGATTCCCAAATTTAATGGGATAAATCCATTCCCATGAAATTGAAAACCCCAAAGTAAACACTATTTTTGACAATTATTCCATTCCTTCGTTCCAAAACTCTCAAACCAAACACCCCCTTAAAATTTTAAATCTTCAATATCACTAATGGGTTATTATGTATACCCAAATTTTTATTTAATATACTTATATTTCTTTATTCTTAAAGAAAAAATTTATATTCCTCTGAATATTTAAAAAAAACACTCATGAAACATCTTTGAATGTCTCACGTTCTTAATTGCTTTTGAATAAATTATTTAAAGTTCTTTGTCAACTTTTCTTCCAAGAGCTTTTGTATTCTTAATTTCCGGCTGTGGACATCATTAGTAAAATGTATGTCTGACATCACGACTACAAGAATGAACGTTTATGCTGGCCACTGACTACAATAATTGTTAGTCTACAGAACTACAAGAACTATGGGGTCCTTACTCACCTATAATAAATAATAAACAAAATGTCATGTGAATTGTCATCCCTCTAAAAGACTATGTAAGGTATGCTATGATAATGGACCTGTGTGCAGTTGTTATTTTATATTTTTACACATTAAATAAATAAATAAAATGAAAGCAAAAAAGAGTTTGATAAATTTGAAAAGAAATTTCCAAATCATTATCGAAATTGAAAAGAGAGGATTCAAATTTTCCGTACAAATAACTCGTACAATAAACCAGCAATTTAAGGTTCAACTATTTTTTTAATTAAAAAAATAAATTGATACATCATATTGAATAAAGTTGGAGAAAAACGCATTTTTATGAGTTGTAATTCTACTATATTTAATTACAAATTAATAATTCTATTATGAATTGTTTGCTGACTTTGTTACAAGCTTGAAATCTTCTAACTAAAGATGTTGTGCATTTTTGTAAAATAGTAGTAAAAGTTGTTCGGAAATAGTCATTTCAATGGTTAAATTAGATTTAAGAAGAGAAAATTAGAAAAAATAGATATTTGAGTTTCACATACTTTTTATAATATTTTTCTCTTATTTATATAGGTTGGATGGCAATCATGAGTTCCAAATAATTCTTAAACGTATTCAGATCTTGTAATATGTCCACTGGTACGAATGTGATTTAGTGATAAGAAGTAGCAATGAGATTACTTATATAAGAAAAAGAGTCAAATCAAAAGGAGCTTAGACTATATTTAGTAGGGCGGTTCCTAATAGAATGTGATATTATTATATTGTTTGAGAAGAAGGTTTATAATATAATAGAATAGGATAAAAGGGGAGAGTTTCACACTATATTATATTCCATTCTATACAATGAAAATGAGTTACCTCCAATTTGGACAATTTAGGATGAAATATAAAATAATAAATATGCATAACCTAATATACCCTTAATATTTTTATAATACCAATTATACCCTCAACCCTAATAACAAGTAGCAAGACAACATTTTTTGTTTTATCAAGAGTAGAATAGTCATTTATTATTATTATACATATATATATATTACATCATATTCTATCCATCTTCTGAACAACATTTCACTATATTACATTATGAATCCTTTCATCCCTTCTAAACAATAATTTTCTAATATTACATCAATTTATATTCATTCTATTATAAACTATTTCATTCCATTCTATTATATTATATTATAAATCTTATGTTCAATCAAACGTAGCCTTAGGATAGAGATGACCAAAAAAAGAAGTGGTCTAATCTTATTCAAAACGAATCAATTTGAAGAAAAAGAATCAAATTTCAATTGATTGGACCTTGAATTAAGTTCACACCTGAAAAAGTTAGTACAAATGACATGAATCAATTTACATAAAATAACATCATTTTAATTCTGATTGTATCAAATTATAAACTATCTAAATCCAAGTAGAACATATTCACTACCATCTTTAATTCAAAAATTAAGCATATTTAACATCAAATGATAAATTGTTAATAAACTTAGAACAAGATATTCTTAATTTCTAAAAATGATTTGTATGATTTTGTTATATCAATAATGGTAAACTAAAAATTAATACCCATAAAACCATTTATTAAATAAAAAAACCTTGAGTTCAAAATTTAAATTCATTTTATTTTTAAAAAGATCAAATATGCATGCATTGCAACTTAATTTCTTTTATTTTTGAGTTTCATATACTTCATTAAGTAGTAATCAAGATGGAAAATATTAAGAATGAAATTAAGTAGTGATTATTTAAAAAATGCTTGGTAATCTTAAGCCAATCTTTGTTTTTTTCCTTTTCAATTTTCGATTAAGGCATCACTCAAAGCGAGACATTTGATCTTTGCTCCCAATTGCCACTCAAACTTTAATCAGGAACTAGGATTTAAATGGACGCCAGCAAGTTGAATATTGAAAGGAAAAGAGACCAAAAAAAGAGGCACAATAAACTAAAAATTCAATGTGTAACTACTAGAGTACTTTCAATTTTAGTGGAGAACTTGTGCTTTGCTCTTTGCATCTCCCTTACAGTAAGTGCTTTGAGATAAAGCAAACACACACAAAAGGAGGGTGAATTGTGTGTGACAAAACTTTTTTTAAGTTATTATCAATGTGTGTAAACGATAAGAACCTGCTAAATTTCAACAGAAAAATTTCTAAATAGAAGGAGCTTGTTAACGTTTGAAAAAACGAAAGGAGCCTGTTAAAAATGAGAGGAGCTTATCAACTTTTAAAAAGAGAAAGGAGCCTTTGAAAAAATGAAAGGAGCCTATTAATGAAAGAAACCTCCTGCAATATTAAAACAAAAAGAACTTATTCCAAAAATGAAGCAGCCTCTTGTAAATTAAACACACACATTGTAATGCAAAAATTTAAGTTAAGAGAGAGAGAGTGTGTGACACGGTCAATTTATACTGGTTCGGCTTATAACGAAGCCTCATCCAGTCCCCAAGTATTTAACTTGAGTATTTCACTATAAAACTGCAAGTAGAAAATTTTCACAAGCCTTACCATGCTCACAAGTACATATTTTTCAAGGTTCTTCAACCTTCCATACTCGTAGTGTTTAACAAGTCTCTACACGCTCTCAACAAAAAATGTATAAAGGGTTTAACAGTCTCTTTTAATAGAGTGATTTCACTTTCTAAGGCACAAGGAGTTTGATATAGATGTGACTTTCAAGAATATTGATGCTACTGAAGTATTTCGTAAATCTATGTGTCATTCGCAAATGCAGTGACTCTTCCTTTAACTAGTCGTTGCTTCATTTTAATTCTAAGTTGACTTTGTATCTTCGATGTCATCTCTGCTGGAATCTTCCAATATTCAGACGTTAATAGAAAAGTTTTGATAAGAATGTCGAAGCTAATTGTTCGAATTATGTGATTGGTAAGATTCTTCTAAATATTTTGGAATCTTTTCTAATAAGATAAGTTCATTAAGAAGGTTCCTGTAAAAAAGGAAACATTTATCATATGATATCATTTCCTTTTAAGAATTATATCGTTACCTATACAAGGAAATAAATCCAATTTGAATTTCAAAATATTATAGAGCTATTATCAAAATCATTAATAATAAACTTTGAGCTAACAATCTTCCTCTTTTAATGATGACAAGCAATAATAAATATATTTTCAAAATTAAAAAAATAAAGAATTTTGAAAGATACCTGTAAACTTTATATGTTCTTACTCACAGTCATAATTAGAAGGAGCCTTTCTTATGACAAGAGCCTATCATTTATGCATATCACAGATTTAAACTTCACAAAATTTAGTTCAACCATATTTCAACAATTAGCAAAAATATATCACAGATATATCATCAAAAGCATGTATATCATTAACTCTCCCCCTTCGTCATTATCAAAAAGAGATAAACAACCATGAAGTAAGAAAAATATGCACAAATATGTAGGAGGAAAATTAGGCATTAACAAAAAATCATAAGGGGCCTGCTAATATCTGCAAAAAGAAGTAGCATAGAATCTTCATATAAAGTTAATATCAAACAATCTAAACATGACAAGCTCTTTTCTTAACACACAAAATATATTTTCAAAGAGTAGCTTAGTAAAGATATCAACTACTTGATTTTCAATTTTAATATGCAAAAGATCAATGGTTCCTTCTAAAATATGAACTTTAAGAAATTGATGTTTAATTTCTATATGTTTAGTCTTAGAGTGATGCATAGGATTTTTAGAGAGATTTATTGCACTTATATTGTCACATAGTATAGGAATATGATCAAAGTCTAGAGAAAAATCCTAGAGTTGATGTTTCATCCATAAGATTTGAGCGTAATAGTTGATAGCTACTATATATTCCGCTTCAGTTGTTGTAAGCGTTGTGCAATACCAAGAAATTGGCCATCCTCTAAGAAATTGGCAGTGATCATTTGTGCTTTTCCTATCAACTTTATCACCTGCATAATCTACATCGCAAAAGCTAACTATGTTAAAAGAATAAGTTTTTGGATACCATAATCCAAAGTCTATAGTTCCACGAAGATAACGAAAGATCCTCTTGACTACTTGAAGGTGACTCTCTTTTGGATTTGTGTACAAAGACACACACTAAGCATAATATCTGGTGTTGAGCTTGTGAGGTATAGTAGTGATCCAATCATTCCCTTATACTTTGTCTCGTTTGTAGCCTTGCCTTCCTTATTCTTATCAAGTTTAGTTCCAAAATACATAGGAGTACCAATCGGTTTGGCATTCTCAAACTAATATTTTTTATGAGCTCCTTTCTATATTTGCTTGACTGATGAAGATTCCTTCTTCTATTTGCCTAATTTACAACCCAAGAAAGAAAGATAGTTCTCCCATCATACTCATTTCAAACTCCCTCTACATTAAAGGTGAGAATTCTTCACTGAAGGATTTATTAGTAGCACCAAATATTATGTCATCAACATATATTTACACTATGAGTATATCTTTCTCCTTTTTGTTAATAAATAAGGTTTTATCTACCTTTCCTCTTTTGAAGTTATTTTCAAGTAGAAAGTTACCTAACCTTTCATACTATGCTCGATGCGCCTGCTTTAGACTATATAGGGTTTAGTTAACTTTGTCACATAATCATGTTGGTTTTCATCTTCAAAACCTGGATGTTGCTTAACAAACACTTCTTCGTTAATATATCCATTTAAGAAGGCACTTTTAACATCCATTTGGAATAATTTAAAGTTTCTATAGCGTGCAAAAGTAAGTAAAATTCTAATCGATTTTAATCTAACAACAGGTGCATAAGTTTCATTAAAATCAATACCTTCCTGTAACCTTGAGCTATAAGTTTACCTTTGTTTTTTTACCACCTTACAGTTTTCATTAAGTTTGTTTCGAAATACCCAACGAGTTCCAATGATTGACTTGTTTTGTGGACAAGGTACTAGATTCTAGACTTTGTTTTTGTCAAACTGATTTAGTTTGTCTTTCATAGCTGAAACCTAATTTTCATTAATAAGAGCTTCTTCAATAATCTTTGGTTTTAATTATGATATGAGGGTAACATAATTGTTTTTGAAGGAGGATATGATTCTTAGACTTTTAGAAGGGTTGTCCAAAATATACTGATGTGCATCTTGACCTCTTCATTCTCTTGGTGTTCTTCGTTGCATAGGCTCTTGCTCAGATAAAGGAGCCTGCTCCATCCTGGCTTTAGAAGGATGTCATTTCGAAGATACTATATGTGTGGTTTGAGTCTGTGATGTATTTTTAGGAAATGATGGATGCTCTTCATCATTTGAATTAATTACTGTTGTTGAAGATAGTGCTTCATCAAATACCACATGTATTGATTCTTCTACCCTCTTTGTTCTTTTATTATAAACTCTGAATCCTTTGTTGGTAGTACTATAACTCAAAAAAATAGCTTCATCTGATCTCATAACAAATTTTCCAAGGCTGTCCTTTCCATTATTTAATACAAAACACTTGCAACCAAATGCTCGAAATTAAGCAATATGCGATTTTCTTCCTTTCCACAACTCATAAGGGGTCTTTTTAAGAATAAGTCTTATAAGGCACCTGTTAAGTATTTAACAAGCAATAGATACAGCTTCTGCTCAGTAACCATCAGGTAGACTACTTTCACACAACATTGTCCTGGCCATATCAACGAGAGTCATGTTCTTTCTCTCAATAACTCCATTTTGCTGAGGAGCCCTTGGGCATGAAAAATTATGAGTTATCCCATTTTCAATACAGAAATCTTCAAATTTTCTGTTATCAAATTCTCTTCCATGATCACTTTGAATAGATGTAATGCAATACCCTTTTTTAATCTGAATTTTTCTGCAAAACTTCTTAAACACTTCAAAAGTATCATCCTCATTTGATAGAAAATAAACCCATGTAGATCTAGAATAATCATCTACTATAACAAAACCATAATATTTACCACCAAATCTTTGAGTCTTAGTAAGACCAAATAAATCCATATGTACAAATTCAAGCAGTTGGTTAGTATAAACAATATTTTTAGAAGGAAAGCTACTTCTAATTTGTTTTCCTTTTAAACAAGCTTCACAAACTTGATTACTTTTAAACTCATTTTTGGATAATTTTGATAGAATGTTTGTGCTAGCATGTCCAAATCTTCTCTGCCAAATAAATGAATCCTTTTCTAGTGCAACAAAACATTTAACATTTTGTGAAGACATGTCTTTCAATTGAGCACAATATTTATTATGATTTCTTAGTCCGACAAATACAATGTTGTTATTAAGATTATCAATAATTTCACAATGGGATGCATAGAAAGTGACTCTATAACCCTTATCACATATTTGACTTACATTTAACAAGTTGTGTTTCAAACCATCAACATAAAGAACAATAGCAATAGAAACAAAATTAGAGTCGCCAATTTTACCAATTCCAGTGACTTTTGCCTTGTTTTTGTTGGAAAAGACAACATTACCTCCATCTTTCCTTTTAATATAGTTGAAATGTGATATTTCACCTATCATATGTAATGTGAGTGGGACCATGGACCATCGAGCAGGATCAAGCAGAGAGCTAGCTATGCCAGAAGGGCCCATGACCAAAGTTAGGGCTAAGATACTTAAAGAGGTTCTTTATACGTATGTGGGCTTTTATCTTGAGAGGATGGCGAGCTCCAAGCCTATTGGAGGAGAGTTTAATAGAATTGAGCCCAAATTAATCCATTTAACTCAAATCCTTCGACCGGATACACTTAGAGCTTGAAGACAAGAAGACTTGGGCTATTTTAATGCTTCATCACTTAAGCCCAATGAGTGTTTGTTGCGCCACTTATTTTATTAGTGAGAGTGGGCTATTTAATTCACTTAAGCCCAAGAGCATATGGATCCAGTAGTGACGCCACACATCAGACTTATTTATTTAGTTTTTGGACTTTGTTTTATTTTGAGCTTCCATGTATTTTTAGCCCAACCTTTTATTATTTAACCTTGGTATAAATATGTGTCTTTAGGTCAAATTTTCGAAACTTTTAGAACAGAATTGCTGGAGTACCGTCGACTTCAATAGGGAGAAACATTATTCTCTGGTTCTTGTTACTTTTCGAACCATCTTTCACTTATCAATTGCTTTCCCAATTGTGGCGTGTCGATTGTTAGTTTCTCTTAGTTTTATTTTGATCATCGAGATTGCATGGAACAAGTTTCCAAGAGGTGTCGTAGAAATCAAACCTTGCGTATCCTTATTTACTTGATTGTTGAATTCAAATTTTCTATCCTTCTTAATTCCTCAAGGTCGAAAACACACCAAACAAAACACCCATAAAAAAAAATCATCAAATCGACATCAATCCTTTCGTGGAGCGCGTTAATGTGTCTCGAACAACTACTATCAACATTATCTCCATCTTTCCTTTCAATATAGTTGAAATGTGATATTTAACCTATTATATGTCTCAAACAACCACTATCAACTATCCATTGATTTTCTCTTGTCTCTGTTCTAAAGCATATCTCATCGTCTCCTGATAGCAAACAATGCTGACTTCTTCAAGCTTTTCTTCTTCTTCAAAGTTTTCAAAATCCTCATCTGACCAGGCTGCAGTCATAGTTTACTTTTTAGGTTTTTCTATTTTTTGTTTTATTCTTTTGAATAAGAAGACATTCTGGTCTTGTGTGCCCAGGCTTCTTGTAGTGTTAGCATATGATTTGATTATTTTGTGAATTGCTACTGTTGTTAATGTGTTTAGATGGGAATCTGTTATTTCTAGCTTTCTTGTTTCCTTCTTTTTTTTCATTGGCTTCTTTTTATAGAAGCCTGCATATTTTCTGACCATGAAATTGAATTTATCATCTCCATCTATTTGCAACTCAGTGTCACTTTTATCACTGTTTGATGGATTTCATTCACAGTTTCTTTTAGTGCCATTCCTCTTCTGTATGAAGATCCTTCATCTCGCCTAAGCTTGGCTTCATGGATCATCAAGTTTCCTCTTAACCAGTCGAGTGACATAGTGTTGAGATTCTTGGCAGTTTCTAGAACTATCAACTTAGGTCTCCATTCCTTTGACAGTGACCTTAGAATCTTTCTTATAAGCTTATCATTGAGATATAGCTTTCCTAAGTTCTTTAAGGCTGTGACAACATTGTTGAAACATCCAAAGAATTTTTCTATAGTTTCTCTCTACTTCATGCAAATAGTTTTGTATTGATGCACTAAAAGGTTTATTCTATGTTTCTTTACTTCATTTGTTCCTTCAAAAGTAACTTGAAGTTTGTTCCACATTTCCTTTATTGTAGAACAATAGGATATCTTTTCATACTCTTCTAGAGATAGTGCACAGATCAGATAATGTCTTGCTTTTCCATTCAGTTGTGCGTTTCTTCTATCAGCATTAATCCACACTTCTACGTTATCAGTAGCAGGAGGTGTGGCTCCAACTTGATAGCTGGCCAGATTTCGATAACTACAGATTGAAGATAAATGGTCATTCCCTCTTTCCAATCAGAATAGTTGTTTTCATTAAAGTAAGGATGTTGTGGGAGGGATTATCCTTCAAGGCTTCTCAAATTATTTTCCATGATCTATCATGTGTTGTAAAACACAATAAATGTGAAACTTTGCTCTAATACCAAATGATAAAGCAAACATACGTAAGAGGGGGGTGAATTGTGTGTGACTTAAAAAATTTTAAATGTTATCATCAATTCGTGTAAATGATAAGAACTTGCTAAATTTCAACAGAAAAAATTGTAAATAGAAGGAGCCTATTAAAAAATGAAAGGAGTTTGTTAACGTTAAAAAAAACAAAAGGAGCTTGTTAAAAATGAAAGGAGCTTGTTAACTTATAAAAAGCAAAAGGAGCCTTTTAAAAAAATGATAGGATCCTGTTAGAAAAAGAAACCCCATGCAATATTATAACAGAAGGAGCCTATTCTAAAAGTGAATGAGCCTTTTGTAAATTAAACACCACACTGTAATGCAAAAATTTGAAAGTTAACAAAGAGAGAGAATGTGACACAGTCGATTTATACTGGTTTGACTTATAACGAAGCCTACGTCCAGTCACCAAGTATTCAACTTGAGTACTTCACTATAAAACTCCAAGTAGTAAATTTTCACAAGTCTCTCCAAGCTCACAAGTACTTTTTAAGGATCTTCAACCTTCCACACTCATAATGTTTAACAAGTCTCTACAAGCTCTCAACAAAAAATGTATAAAGGGTTAACAGTCTCTCTTAATAGAGTGATTTCACTTTCTAAGTTACAAGGAGTTTGATATAGTTATGACTTTCGAATATTGATGCTGCTAAAGTATTTCGCAAATCTACGTGTCATTCGCAAATGAAGTAACTCTTCCTTCAACTAGTCGTTGGTTCATTTTAATCTTACATTGACTTTGTATCTTTGATATCATCTCTGCTGGAATCTTTCAATATTTAGGCATTAATAGAAAAGTTTTGACAAGAATATCAGAGCTAGTTGTTTGAATTTTGTTATTGGTAAGATTGTTGGCCCCGGGTCCTGTTTCCTATCTCCAGGTGACCGCTTGGGGTCGTCGGGTAAAAGATCACGCGAGGGGAGGGTCGAAAATATTCAAGTTTAAAGGATCAGTAGCGTATAAAAATGGCGGGTTCGCTGCGGTGGACGTCTCGCAGGAGAAGTTCGCTGCGGCGAAAGACTGGCTCACCGCGGCGAACTCCCAATTTCTGAAACCCGACTCCCAACATTTAACAACCAGTACTAACACACATACATTCAAATCTAACCACTAGCTAAACATACTCACACACAAAAGAAACTTCAATTCTTCATGTCACTACAATTCCAAAGAGATTGAACAAAGTACTCTTAATCATACACAAAAGGAAATTTCAATTCTTCATCCCCTTACTCATTCAAAGAGTTTGAGCAAATACATATCATCATGCACATCAAAGCTTAAAACAAAAATACATAAGGATGCTTAATGTTGATATGCTTATAAAGAAAGCTAACCAAAACCACTAACTTAGTACAAAAGTCTTTAACTATCTTGGAGCTTCCGATGCCTTGCAAGGATCAACGATCTTCTCGTTCTACACCTGAGGAGTGGAAGGTAATGGATGAGCTGCGAAGCTCAATAGCTTATACATTTATAGCCGTTGGCAACGAGCCACACATTCAAGCATATATATATCCATATAACAATTCAACACTCAGCGATTTAACTCACATCTCATATTACCAAGATGTCATCACAAAGAACATGTCATGTAATTTATCCATCACAATATAACACTCAATTATGCATCATGCTTAACCAATCAATGATAAAATGCACAACAAATGGCTCGAGAGTTCCGTTGAACAAAACGGATAAATCGAAGTTTATACCGTGAACGAAACGAGTCCGATTTCTCAGGATCTCGTGGCCTTAAGTGGGCAGCCAGGAGAAGGCTATATGTCGACGTGCACATGACTAAAGAAACGTTCCTCTCTTGCCCAAACACAATCAAATTTTAATGCTTAACTCATTTCATACACATTCATACTTTTCATGCTCATCATGCTTTCTCATCTTTTACTTCCTACAATGCCATGACATTTTTCAAGGCAATACATGATCACAATCACAATGCATTTTTTAACAATTTTCATAATTCAAAACAAGCAATTAACACACAACATACAAGCAAGCAAGAAAATTTGCCCATATTACACAACAACTATAAATATATTACCTACCTAATTTCGCTTAAAAATCCAAGTTCAATGTTGTCCTTCCTCTTGCTCTTGGATTGGGTTTGCTTGGTTTCCTATAACAAACCAAGTTCTCATTCAAACAACATTCAAAGGAAATTCATAGGGCTTTAATAATCAAAAGTGCTAAAATTGAACTATAATCCTTCCAAAACCTAGACTTTCGGGTCAATGTTTCCATGATCGTTATGATCAGGTAAATAAAGAAATTTGGTAATACTTCCTTCTAAAAAAATGTTCTTCATTGTTTTAAGTTTCTAAAGACACCAAACTCATTTAATTTGGTTCAGAAATATGGAAGTTATAACCCAAACATGTTGGGACTATCCTTACGCTGAAACAATATTCTATACTCAACTTTCGTCCAACAATTGAGGTTCTTAGAGAATTCATTTACACTTTGTTCTTCATAAAAAAATGTATCCCTATGTCTCTAGTTTACATCAAATAAAAAATCACTCAATTTGGACATCTACAGCAAAACTTATGCCCATCATACCAAAACATGTCTGTGTAGGAAAAATGGAGTTCGTCGTGGCGAACTTTTCCAAAAACCCAATCCGAAGACATGTTTTTCGACATTCTTCATCTATTTACTTCCCATTTTTCACATATAACCATCTTAACCCTAAACCACCTCTTCTACTTCATTTCTAAGCTCATTTCAACCCAATATCATTTACAAATACATCAAATCTATCTTTGATCATTAACCTTAAAAGATTAAAACATTACTCGTACCATTCATCAATAACTTCTTACCCACATTCAACATTGTTTTTCACTTCTAGCTATCACTAAATATACTTCATCTAATCATGAAGAGGTAAAGATTATACTTACTTGTTTTAGCTTCAAAGTCTTCAAGAGCTCCAAAACCCTTGTTAGCCCCAAAAAAATTTTTATGATTTAAGCATGATTAGCCTAATTAAGTGAATTAGGTTAGCATTAATTAAGATGACAATGATTAAGTAAG
>JAOSBP010203253.1:0-12448 GCA_027563825.1 Erythroxylum mucronatum | reverse complement strand
TGGAGGTGTCGCCGGAGGGGGAGAAGAAATTTGAGAGAAATCTGTCGGGGGCGAGGAGAGGGAGAGTGGCTGGAACCCGATATAATCTGCTTTTAGCGACGGACTATTTCCGTCGCTAAAATTAAAATTTTCCGTCGTACAATTATGTGCCGACCTAATATAGCGACGGATATTTAAAACTACCGACGGACATTGACCGTCGTACCGTTATGTTCCCGACCTAGAAGAGCGACGGATGTTTAAAGTTTTACCGATGGCATGCGTCCGTCGGTGAAGCATTGTCAACGACCAAGTTACCGACGGATTTATTATTCGGTTGTTATTTACCAACGGAAATTTATTCATCGCCATTATTCCGTCGCTATAATTTGCCGCGTAATTTTCGCACCAAACATAGCGACGCAATTGCACTCCGTCGCTAATGTTTTCTCTTGTACCGACGGATTATCTTCTACCGTCGCAATTCACATTCGGAAATGTAACCGTTGGTATATTTCCGTCGGTATTAAACATTTTTCTTGTAGTGGTCTCATTCCAGGCACTTGGTTATGATATCGACGCCGATGATTACCACAGGTTTGTGTTCATACCCTTCAATCGATTCCTCTGGTCTGCAGTGTGAACACAATTTCTTCAACGATCAATGATTTTCTCCTTTCGTCTCCTATGAATATCTACAGTTTCGTGCACGGAAGGTTACCTTACGATGTGATCAAGCCAAATCCCCAGCTACGCAACCTCTTACAGAACATTAACCAGAGAAGAATCGTAAGTTTGAAACCAGGTCGTTTGATCCTGTTCCTACGTAACCCACTGATTAAATTCCTGTGTTTCCAGATATTCACCAACTCCGACAGAAATCACGCGATCAAAGCCTTGGAAAGATTAGGAGTAAAAGACTGCTTTGAGCAAATCGTATGTTTCGAGACGATGAACCCCAACCTCTCAAAATCATCTCGTCCTGATGAATACCCCGTGCTCCTAAAACCATCGATGGACGCCATGAGAATTGCCCTCCAAGTAGCGGGCGTTGATCCTCGCCGCACCGTATGGTCATCAATCTCATACTATAATCTAATTTTCAACATAGTTTTGTGACTTTTCTTGTCCAATTTTACAAGGAGTCCAACTCCTCTCCTCAGCTATTCATTTATGTCAATAAACGTGAGACCTGCATAAATCAATTGTTGAAATTTATTAGACAGAATAAGACATCATAAAATTAAACAAAAGATTTTGTCTCCTTTCCCAGAGTTGTTTCAAGTCTTTTTTAGAAAATAGTTTGTGACTCCCGTAGAAAATTTATTTATTTATTATGTTTTGTTTTTATTAGAATTATAAGATACAAAAGTTATTATAACTTATATAAATATTTCTTTATTGTATTTTCTTTATTGTATTGCGGAATAATTTTAACCTATTTTCAATCAAAATATTCTTTTTTTTCATTTTCGTTTACCTTTTAATTTCTTTATAAATTTTAAATTAGATCTGTGTTTCTTGGACTATTGAATTAGATTGTTGCTGAATATAATTTGTGTAGTGAAACATGGTTTTTTGGTTGCAGTTGTTTTTGGACGACAACGTTCGAAATGTCGCAGCCGGAAAAGCTCTCGGCCTCTACACTGTCCTGGTAAATTTCTAAATATCATAGATCATTTTGAACGTTTTGCAAATATTAAAATTGTTAGACTTTAACTCAATTTTAGTATAAACGTTAGGGTTGAATTACCCTTTTAGCTTATTGGCTAACATATGTAACATAACATTTTTTTTAATTTGAGTCTTTATATTTTAAAAATATTATTAATATAAAACTAGTAGAAAAAACATTTGAATTATGATAATAATTTGGTAGTTTGTGCTCTTGGAAATATAGGTTGGGAAGGCGGTGAAAAGCAAAGAATCAGACTTTGCCTTGGATAACATCAACAACCTAGCCAAAGTGATTCCAGAGATCTGGGTGGTCAACGGACCTCGCGGCGGCGATCAAAGAATCAACCGCACCGGGAGCGATATTGACTCCGTTCTGACAACCACACCTGTTGGAGCCTAATCAGATAATCACTCTCAAGACCCTGGACAAGGGATTTTGGATTGGGCAGTTTATGTACATAATCATCGTGTTTGGATTTGTGTCGTCATCAAATGTGTATATGGTAAATGAATGTGTGTCGCATAATATAAAAAAAAAGTGTACATGTTATAATTTAATGTTGACGTGATAATATTTTTATATATTTGTTTGTTTTTGACGAGAAAACTCATAAAACGGGAGGCTAAAATCTAAACCCAAATCAATAAGCTTACCTCATATATCCAGATCTTACGAGCCTTTCCCATTCATTCTAAATGTTAAGGTTTGTTATATGTTATTTTGTAAACGATAAGTTTCGAAGCATACTTTTGTCCGAATTTTATGCCCTTGTAAGTCGAGAAGATTCTTGCATTATTTGAGACAGCTCTAATAACAACGAGAACCAACATAGCGTTGTCGTGCATTTGGTTGGTTGTCACCCAAAAGAGTAATTAGACAGCGATGTCCACCGCGAACCTAACGTAGTGACGACATGTCTTAACTGATTGCACAAGGAAACCAGTTATTGTGATCCACGTTCGAGCTTGTGCATCTGCACTCTGCTCTAGGCTGTAGTGGCCATCACATCCGTTAACTAATAATCCTTAATCTAACTGTTGATTGTGATTGTCTTCGTAAGTGGACGTCGACGAGATAAGGACTTGAGACCAATCACATCGGTGACTGTTCATTACGATGGTTGTAATTGGATTTTAAAAGTAAGGAAATCAATTACTCATCTGATTCAGTCTCGTTTTAGATATATTTTAATTATTCAAAATAAGTGTCATTTTAACTTTGTATGCATGTTTATAAGTTTACTTCCAAAATTAACCTTTAATTTCTCTCACATCTTTTTTTTTAAAATTCGAGGAAACCCCACAGGTAGGCTAAGCGGACTCACCTCTCAAAGGGTCAAGTGGCTACATCCTATCAGAGAGCCAAGTGGCTACACCCCATCACGGAGGGCCTCACTAGTTCTCCACCTATAGGTAAAACCCCGGCTGCCCCAAGCTCTTACAAGAGGAGTTAGCAAGGAATCGAACTTGGGACCTAACCGAAGCCAAGCTCTGCTCTCAACCATCTAGCCACACCCCTCGAGGGCGTCATGACATGTTACTAGATATCAATCATGATCTGTGATTATAAATTATTTAATTAGATTACACAGATTATATTTTCAAGGCACTTTAACATGTAATTAATAAGAGTATATCAGACATTTCATTAATTTTCTTAATAAGTGTGCATTCATCTAAAATGACACTTATTGAATGCACACTTATTATGAATCGGAGGGAGTAATTGTTTAACAAACAAGCATGCTTAGATGAATCATTGTTGTTTCAAATCTCCGTACATTCGATAAGTTAAATAATACTTATTTCAATCATTAACAGATGAATCTCGAAATAACAGGATAAAATTGCTCCTTTATCATCAGTCCGTTCAAATAACAAAAATACTCTTTTTATAAAAATACAAAAAAATTATGTACATTGTAACTTTTCCCATAATTCCGTAAAGCATAAAGCTTTATGTGGCGAATACGTTAACTTTTTCAATCGTTAACTTTTTTTAGAATGACGAGTTATTTTTAATTAAGCCACTTAGTGCTCGTTTAATGGACTTTTGGAAAGTTAATACTTATTTTTTTATCACAAAAGCTTTTTCTTATAAAAAATAGGTGTTTGGTTGTAAAATAAAAAAAGCACTTCTTTAATAAATATGACTTTTTTTGCAGCCAAAATACAACTTTTTAAGAATCTCTGAACAAATTTTATAGCAAAAAAGAATTGTGAAAACTTTCTGTGTATTTCATTACGTAATCACTGTACATTGTCTCGATTATATACATGACTGTTTATACTAGTATACTTAGCTAACCTTGATAACTAACTAACTGAAAGAAAACTGCTAACAATAAATAATCATCATCCCCCTCAAGTTGGAGCTTGTAAGAAATCGAACAAGCCCAACTTGGCAACAAAAGCAGTAAAAGCAAGAATGGAAAGGGATTTGGTAAACATATCAGCCAGTTGAGTGGAGGATGAAGTGTGAGACAAAGAGAGAAAACCTCTGCGCAGCTGGTCACGAACAATGTGACAATCAATATCCAGGTGCTTGGTCCGTTCGTGAAACACGGGATTAGCAGCAATGTGGAGGGCAACTTGATTATCGCACTTCAGAGAAACAGGGAGAGTAACGGGAATCTGAAAATCGCGCAGAACATAAGAAATCAATAAAAGTTCACAAACAACAGAACTCATACTGCGATACTCAGCTTCGGCAGATGACTTGGAGACTGTGGATTGCTTCTTCGACTTCCAAGAAATCAAGGAGGAGCCTAGAAACACACAAAAGCCCGAGACGGAGCGACGAGAATCAGGGCAGGCTGCCCAATCAGCATTGCAATACGCCATAAGCTGAAACGAGGAACCAAAGGGGTAAAACAACCACAAAGAAGGGCAACCCTTCAAATACCGTAAAACATGTTGGGCCGCCTGCCAATGGGTCACCGTAGGCGCATGAACAAACTAGCTGAGCTAATGAATAGCGAACGTAATGTCCGGCCGAGTGTAACCCAAGTACAACAATTTACCGACCAACTGTCGAAAAGGCTGAGGATCCTCAAGAGGCAAGCCATCGGTAGCAGTTAAAACCAAGCCCTTCTGGAGAAGAGTAGTAGCTGGCTTACTACCCATCAATCCTACATCGGCAACCAAATCCAAGACATACTTCCTCTGGTTAATGTAAATACCGCAGGAAGACCTAGCAATCTCAAGACCAAAAAATATTTCGCATGCTAAAGATCTTTAATAGTAAAAACATCATCCAAAAACATCTTTACCCTCTGAATTTCCTCTACTGAATCACCAGTGAGCAACATATCATCGACGTAAACCAATAAAATCAAAAAACAAGAAGAAGTTTTCAAGGTAAATAAGCAATGATCATTCGGGGACTGCTGAAAACCATATGATTGGAGCCGAGGGGTAAGCTTAGCATTCCACTGCCGAGAAGCCTGCTTCAGACCATACAACGAGCGCTTCAATTTACAAACATCATTGGGACCAGCTTGCGTATAGCCTTCAGGCGGAAGCATATAGACGTCTTCGTCCAGATACCCATGAAGATAAGCGTTATTGATATCAAGCTGGTGCAAAGGTCACTGTTTAGCAGCTACAAGGGCAAATAAAATTCTTACCGTCACGACCTAGCCACTGGTGAGAAGCTATCATGGTAGTCAACGCCCTCAATCGATTGTAGCCCTTGGCTACCAAACGAGCCTTAAATCGATTAACTACCCCGTTAGGTTTCAATTTCACCTTGTAGACCCGTTTATAACCGATTGCCCTCTTCCCTTCAGGTAACTGGGTAAGCTCCCAAGTGTCGTTAGCTTCAAGTGTAGCGAGCTCAGAATCCATAGCCGCAACCCGGTTGGGATCTTTGCTAGCATGGAAATAGGAAGTGGGCTCATGAATAGCAGAAACATTAGTACGAAATTCAACATAGGAGGCACTGAAATTAGGGTTTACAGTAAACAGAAAAGTGTTAGGAGTGTAAGAAGAAGAGGAAGGCACACTGGGAGATGGCAAATACGAAGGCCGGTGGCGAATATTTGAGACAAAGTCACTTAGCCAAGAAGGTTGGTGCCGAGCTCGACTACTAAGCCGAAGTGGAAGCAGGGGATCAGAAGTAAAGAGTGGGTTTGGATGAACGGGTTCATCAACGTCAGAGTGGGCCGAATCCCTAGCACCAATCAACCCCAAAAATGATCCATCAGACGCAAGTGGAGAGGATCCAGCAAGAGGTGCAACAGATTTGCCAGAAGATGATGGAAAAGAGCAATCGTCCTGCACAGGTGAAGGGAAAATAACAGATTGTCTAGGAGCAGTATCAGCGACAAAATGTTTAAAAGGATAAACATCCTCATGAAAACAAACATCCCTAGAGACAAAACAACACTTCGAGTGCAAATCGTATAACCGATAACCTTTCTGGCCAGGAGAATGCCCAAGGTAAATACTACGGAAGGCTCTATAATCGAACTTGTCTCTGTGCGGTCTAGTATTCGTAGCGTAACACAGACAACCAAAACATCGGAAATCAGTATAATCAAGTGGCTTTCCGGAAAGCACCTTATAAGGTGACACCCAACCAAGGACCTTACTCGGCAACCAATTAATAAGGTAAACAACATGAAGAAAACTCTGTCCCCAAAATTGCTTGGGAAGGCCAGACTGAAACAACAAAGCTCGCGCCACCTGAAGAATATGACGATGCTTCCGCTCTACAACACCATTCTGTTGTGGAGTGTAGACGCAAGTCTTATGGTGAACAATACCCTTACATTGGAAAATGGCTTGAGAACTATGACCCAAAAATTCAGTTCCATTATCCGTGTGGATGACTTTCACAAGCCCTGCATACTGCCTTTCAACAAATGAAAGAAATTGCTCCAGAAGAGGACTAGTTTGTGCTTTATGTTTCATTAAAAAAACCCAAGTGCATCTAGTGCGATCATCAACATTAGTCAAAAAATAATGCACCCCACAAAGAGACATTTCTTTATAAGGGCTCCAAACATCAATATGCAACAACTCAAAATTAGCATCTGCTCTAGTATGACTGATGGGAAAAGAACTTCGGATTTGCTTAGAGAGAGGACAAACTTCATAAACAAAATTCCCATTATTAATAGAATCACTCCAAATAGGTACATGCTTCATTACAATATCAGATGGGTGTCCCAATCTGGAATGCCACAAAACACTGTCATCAAGTCGGTTATGAACATTACAAATATTCTCATTTGTGGCGTCAAGAGGTGGATGAAGAGTACAAGAATTATTACAAACTGATATGTCACACAGGAAAGAATTGTTGTCAAGGAAATACAAATTTTTAAGAACTCTGCCTGTTGTCACTGCCTTTTCAGTCTTCTGGTCCTGTAACAAACAATGTTCAGTGTAAAACAAGACATTGAAGGAGGAGTTCTTGGCTAATTTGCTGACTGAAATGAGGTTATGGCTGAAAGTGGGAACATAAAGGATCGATTTCAAGATCACTTGATCGCTCAAAACTATTTCTCCACTATATGCTACTTCACTCACTTCACCATTAGTCATTGTTCCTTTCTTGCTACAGTGATCATCCTTCACCAACATGGCTATAGCGTCTGCGTCTTCAGTCAACATGTTCACCTGACTCTGCTTCTCAATCCGTAGTACAAGTGAATAAGCTTTACTGGCGGAAGGAGGCGGATCTTGCGCCAAGATTTGGCTTTGAATATGATCATATGAGGGATTCAGTCCCATCAGAAATTGAATCAATTGTTCGCACCATCCATCTCCATTAGTTTCTTGTGAACCCCACAGTGACAACCCTGACAGCTACACGTCGATATGGGCATAAGCTACCCTAGCTCATCCCAGTATTTATTAATCTTGTTGTAATAAGCGGTAATGGAAGAGTTACCTTGCTCGACTGAATTAATCTCCCTCTGCACTTGGAAAAGCTGTGGTAGATTGCTTTCTCCATAAACCTCTTCGAGCTTATCCCATAGTGCTTTAGAAGAGCTGCAAGTAATATACGATTTAGAGATGTCCTTGGAGATGGAATTCAGAATCCATTGCTTGACCATACAGTCTACTTTCCTCCAACGTCTGTATCACACTTCGTAGGTAGGTGGCGGGATGGTTCCATCCATAAACCCAAGCTTATCCCTAGCCTCCAAGGAATTCCGAACAGAAATCCTCCAAGAATAGAAGTTTACGTCAGTTAATGGTGCAGTAACAAGCACCATACCAGGATGATCAGAACTATACAACTGAAGACAATCATCCTGTGGATCATCGGAACCTGAAAAACGCATCCCCATTCCTTCCATCAATGCTTGATTCGTCGTATACAAGATCGTTCACTTCTCTGATACCATGAACAAATCTAATGTAATAGAGGGAATTGTGAAAACTTTCTGTATATCTTTCTTACTCTGATACTGTACATAATTGACTTATATACATGACCGTATACTCAGCTAATCTTGATAACTAACTAACTGAAAATAACCGCTAACAAAGAATAATTATCATCCCCCCTCAAGTTGGAGCTTGTAAAAAATCGAACAAGCCCAACTTGGCAACAAAAGCAGAAAAAACAGGAAAGGAAAGAGATTTTGTAAACAGATCAGCCAGCTGAGTGGAGGACGAGGTGTGAGATAATGAGAGAAAACCACTGCGTAGCTGATCACGAACAATGTGACAGTCAATGTCCAAGTGCTTGGTCCGTTCGTGAAACACAGGATTAGCAGCAATGTGAAGAGCGGCTTGATTGTCGCACTTCAGAGAAATAGGGAGAGAAACCGGAATCTGGAAATCGCGCAGAACATAGGAAATCCACAAAAGTTCACAAACAACAGAACCCATACTGCGATACTCGGCTTCAGCAGACGACCTGGAGACCGTGGATTGCTTCTTCGACTTCCAAGAAATCAAGGAGGAACCCAGAAACACACAAAATCCAGAAACAGAGCGACGAGAGTCAGGGCAGGTGGCCCAATCAGCATCGCAATACGCCGAAATCTGAAAGGAGGAACTAACGGGATAAAACAACCCCAAAGAAGGACAACCCTTTAAATACCTTAAAACATGCTGAGTTGCCTGCCAATGGGACACCGTAGGCGCATGAACAAATTGGCTGAGCTGGTGAACAGCGAACGTAATGTCCGGCCGAGTATAACCCAAGTACAACAATTTACCAACCAATCGACGATAAGGCTGAGGATCCTCAAGAGGCGAACCATCGGTGGCAGATCAAACCAATCCTTTCTGGAGAGGCGTAGTAGCTGGCTTACTACCCAACAACCCTGCATCCGCAACTAAATCCAAGATATACTTCCTCTGGTTAATGGAAATACCACGGGAAGATCGGGCAATTTCAAGACCCAAAAAGTATTTCGCATGCTGAAGATCCTTAATAGTAAAAACATCATCCAAAAACTGCTTGACCTTCTGAATGTCTTCAACTGAATCACCAGTAAGCAACATATCATCAACGTAAACTAATAAAATCAAAAAACAAGAAGAAGTCTTCAGAGTAAATAAGCAATGATCATTCGGGGACTGCTGAAAGCCAAAAGATTGAAGCCGAGAGGTAAGCTCAGCATTCCATTGCCGAGATGCCTGCTTCAGACCATACAACGAACGCTTCAATTTACAAACATCAGTAGGACCAGCTTTCGTATAACCTTCAGGCGGAAGCATATAGACGTCTTCGTCAAGATACCTATGAAGGAACGCGTTATTAATATCAAGCTGGTGCAGAGGCCACTGTTTAGCAGCTACAAGGGCAAATAAAATTCGTACCGTCACAACCTTAGCCACCGGTGAGAAGCTATCATGATAATCAACACCTTCAATCTGATTGTAGCCCTTGGCTACCAAACGAGCCTTAAAGCGATCAACTTCCCCAGTAGGTTTCAATTTTACCTTGTAGACCCATTTAGAACCGATGGCCCTCTTCCCTTCAGGTAACTGAGTAAGCTCCCAAGTACCGTTAGCTTCAAGTGCAGCAAGCTCAGAATCCATAGCCGCAACCCAGTTGGGATCTTTGCTAGCATGGAAGTAGGAAGTGGGCTCACGCACAGCAGAAACATGGGCAAGAAATTCAATATAAGAAGCACTAAAATCAGGGTTGACAGTAAACGGAAAAGTATTAGGAGTGTAAGAAGAAGAAGAAGAAGGCACAGACGGCAAAGACGGAGGCCGATGTCGGATATGAGAAACAAAGTCATTGAGCCATGAAGGCTGGTGCCGAATTCGACTACTGCGCCGAAGAGGAAAGACAGGATCGGAAGTAGATGAAGAGTTTTGACCTACGGGCTCATCAATATCAGAATGGGCCGGATCCCCAGCATCAAGTAGCCCCAAAGACGATCCAGTAGACTCAAGTGGAGAAGAGCCATGAAAAGGCATCACAGAGTCATCTGAAGACAAAGGAATAAAACAATCTTCCTGCACAGGTGAAGATAAAAGAACAGAAGGTCTAGGAGCAAGATCAGTAACGAAATGTTTCAAAGGATAAATATCCTCATGAAAACAAACGTCCCTAGAGACAAAACATCGCTTCAAGTGTAAATCATATAGCCGATAACCTTTCTGGCCAGGAGCATGCCCAAGATAAATACTACGGAAGGCTCGAGCTTCGAACTTGTCTTTGTGCGGTCTAGTATTTGTAGCAAAACAGAGACAACCAAAACAGCGGAAATCAGTATAATCAGGCGGCTTTCCAGAAAGCATCTCATAAGGAGACACCCAATCAAGAACCTTACTTGGCAAACGATTAATAAGGTACACAGCATGAAGAACACTCTGTCCCCAGAATTGCTTGGGAAGACCAGATTGAAATAACAAAGCTCGCGCCACTTGAAGAATATGACGATGCTTCCGCTTCACAACACCATTCTGCTGAGGAGTGTAAACGCAAGTCTTATGATGAACAATACCCTTGCGTTGGAAAAGAGTTTGAGAAATATGCCCCAAAAATTCAGTGCCATTATCTGTGCGGATGACTTTAACGAGCCCCGCATACTGTCTTTCAACAAATGAAAGAAATTGCTCCAGAAGAGAACTAGTTTGTGCTTTATGTTTCATTCAAAAAACCCAAGTGCATCTGGTTCGATCATCAACAATAGTCAGAAAATAATGCGCCCCACAAAGAGACATTTCTTTATAAGGGCCCCAAACATCAATATGCAGTAACTCAAAGTTAGCATTTGCTCGAGTATGACTGATGGGAAAAGGACTACGGACTTGCTTGGATAGAGGACAAACTTCACAAACAAAATTCCCTTTATTAATAGAATCCCTACAAACAGGTACATGCTTCATTATAATATCAGATGGATGTCCCAATCTGGAATGCCACAAAACACTGTCATCAATTCGATTATGAACATTACAAACATCCTCCGTTGTGGCGGCAGAAGATGTAGGAAGATTACAAGAACTATTACAAACTGAAATGTCATACAGGAAAGAATTGTCATCAAGGAAATACAGATTTTTAAAGACCCGGCCTGTTGCCACTGCCTTTTCAGTCTTCTGGTCCTGTAACAAACAATGTTCAGTATAAAACAAAACATTGAAGGAATGCTTCGTTAATTTGCTGACTGAAAGAAGATTATGGCTGAAGGTGGGAACATAAAGAACTGACTTCAAAACCACTTGATCACTCAAAAATATTTCTCCACTATGCGCTACTTCACTGACTTCACCATTAGGCAAGAACAACTTCGTAATTTTGTCAACAGGCGTCAATGTACGAAACATATCCTTATTTGTACATATATGTGAAGTAGCTCCAGAATCCACAATCCAAGTGCCAGATTTCTTAACAGACTTAATAGCTGGAGTCAGAATAGACATACCTGCAAACTCGTTTTGCACTAAATGCAGGAAATGAGAATCACCAGACTGCTTTCCTTTCAACAACTTTGCAAGCTCCTGTTGAATCAACGCAGAGATTGAAGAAGAATTGCTTGACAGATCAGGTCCCATCTCCACATCCTGTTCAATGGCATCAACCATATGTACAGATCGTCCTTTAGCTTGCCCTTTCTTTGTACCATCGCGCTTGCTACGCAATTCAGTGTACCAGTCAGGATACCCATGTAACTTGAAGCATGTATCTCTCTCATGACCATCCGAATTACAGTAATCGCAATGCTTATCCTCCCTTCTTTTATTGTCTTTCTTTCGATTCCCATTTTTGCTCATAGTTTCTGTAGTCATTATACCCTTCTTGCTATAGGAATCATCCTTCACTAACATGGCTATAGCACCAACGTCATCAGATAACATGTTTACTTGCCTTTGCTTCTCAATCCGTAGGACAAGTGAATAGGCTTTACTGGCAGAAGGAGGCGGATCTTGCGCCAAGATTTGACTACGAATATGATCATATGAGGAATTTAATCCCATCAGAAATTGAATTAATTTGTTCGCCCCATCCATCTCCAGTAGCTTCTTGTGAACCCCACAACAACAACCTTGACAGCTACACGCCGGTATGGGCATAAGCTGTAACACCCAAATACCCCCTGAGAGGATATGTGGATGCCACCCAAGACAGTACAATCCAATCACACACAATATTTCAAACAGTGTTTACAATACATCACATCGTACTGTCATAAACAGAAATTTCAAAGTTATTACAGGCCCAAAAGTGGTACTTAAACACATGTTCAACAATACAACAACAGACTCCTTTGGCCGTTGCGGTTGACTCGTCCCAGTCTTTAATTTCCTCGCTCTGAACCTACACGGGGCAAATCCACCGTGCTAAGCTTATAGCTTAGTGAGT
>JAOSBP010203225.1:0-12449 GCA_027563825.1 Erythroxylum mucronatum | reverse complement strand
TGAATCCATCAATGTTCGAAGGGTATTACCCTTTACAATTGAAATAAAAACTTAGCTACACATACCTATTAAAAACGTTACCACCGATAGTCAAAGACAGAAGAGTTCACTTGGAAAATAATCGAAAGCAAGGTTGAAAGAATTGAAAGCAATGCGGCAACTGAAGAACGACGATTCCACAGTGTGCAGGCGTGAAGGACTTTTGGAAAAGAAATAAAAACCAAGTTGCGGCTGCTTTGGAGAATGATCAGCGTCACCCCCCCTGCTTGGACCAGCGTCGTTTATATATGCCATCCCTCATGAAAAATAGCTAACCTAATGTATAAGCCAGCCACACAACGCCAACTGTCCACAAATTAATCCCCTTTTTTTATTGTTGTTTTCGCATATCTGCGTCTTGGACTTGTCTTTGTACATTCTTGGCTTCACTTATACGCTGCATGGCTTGATTCAATTGCTGGCCATTCTCACACTTCTCTTTATTTATTTAATTAACTTGTCATATCAGGTGTGCGTCATTCACGTGCTTGGCTTCACTTGCTCTCCCACATGTCATCATCGTTACTCTTGCTTGGTTCATTTAATTTGATTTCTCTCCAGCCTTCCAAACGCCCAGCATATGCGTCAACGTCCCATGGTTGCTTTGATTTTCTTTTGTCCTCCTATTGGTCCCTCTTTGTGTCTAGCGTAGTCCTTTAATTGATGGCTTTAATTTGCTGCTTCCTCACATGTTTTAACGCCAGCTATCTCTTTAATTCCCTTTGTTGCGCTGAGTCTTGATTTAATTGCTGATGACAATTAAATTGTCATCCCAAATAACGCCCACGTGATCTGCTTCAATTTAATTTGTTAGGCCAATTTCAAAATAAAAATTGCACAATGATTAGAGATCAAGTATGTCCAAAATTCAAAAACAGTACAATTTAGGACTACTTATTTTATTTATGCATTTTACGTCAATGAAACCCAAATAATTCCAAAACATGATAAACCGACTATGGATAAACGTAAAATGAATGCAAGTCACTTTGAATTAACCCCTAAAAATATATAAAAATATGAATGAATCAGCCATCAACTTGTCGAAGAATCCAATTCAGAATTCGAGAGTAAAGCATATCGAAGTCAGACATCACTTCTTACGGGACTACGTTCAGAGGAGGATCGTGAGTCTTCAATTTGTTGAAACAAAGCTTCAATAGGCGGATATCTTCACTAAACCACTAAGTGAAGAATGTTTCAAGGAAATCAGAAGGAACCTCAACATGGTTATGATAAGTGACCAACCGGCTGACACCTCACAGCTAAGTTAAAAGGTCATAGAAGTTAACGACGTTAGTAACAGTGAGTTACAGCTGGTAACTTCTCTCAGAAGGAAGTTTTGGAGGGAAAAGTCTCATACCCTTGAGACCTTCACCTATTCTAGAACACGCCTGATAAGACCTTTGGAGTAACCTCAACATAAAAACCGTTCATCTCTCAAGCCCTCTCAAATCTCTACAATCAACCTTACCCTTTCGGAGAACAAATTTGTGCATTCAGTTTCTTACCCACAGAAGAAGCAAATGGAGCAAACAATGGTGTATGGAAGAAATGTAGATTTTGAGTCCTTGAGGAGAGACAACATGGACGTTGAACCGGAGATAGTTGCAGCAGGCTGGAGAAAATTCTTCCAAGTGAGAGAAGCTGTATATCCAGAAGAAGTGTACGATTTCTGGAAGAATGTGAAGCTTGTAGACAAAACTATTGTCTCTATAGTAGATAGAATGTCTATCATAGTAACAATGGAGTCGATTGAGAAAGTAAATGAGTGTCCATCTTCTGGAGAGAAGCTTACAAGCAAGGCGAGATGGATGACAAAGTTCAGTATGAAGGAAGAAGAAATTAATCAACAGCTGTCTGGAGAAAACGACCCAACGGAGAGGAAGACCTTAAGTCTGGTGCCAAAGGCCAGGGTCTTACATGCAATTATGTTTAATTGCATTTTACCTAGAGCTGGATCAAGGCACTTAGTGACGACTTTGGATGAACAGTGCCTGCTCTACTTATTGAATCGCCAACCAGTTGACCTACCATCTCTGATTTTTCAGTATATGGTTAAGGCGATGAAGGATACAAACAGTTATCCTTACGGTATGTTGCTGACAAGGATATTCAGAGACTCTGGAGTCCTTCTAGACAGAGGAAACAGACTAATAAAACATATCAAGAGTTTTGTCAACTCAGCAACTATTGGGAAAATGGGTTTAAAGAATCTGGAGAATGTAGAAGCAAATTCTCATACTAAAGCAAGAACTCAGGGGGAGCGTGCTATGAAGAAGTCTCCCACAAAGAGTTCTAAGTCTCAACCTAAGGAGACAAAGCCCATAACTGCAGCAAAGAAATCATTAGAAGAAACCTTGAAAGAAAAGATGATTTCTCAAAATATAAGTAGCCGAGTATGGACAATAGACGAAGGTGCTCTAAAGAGAAAAAGGGAGACACTCCTAAGTGAAATTTCAAAGCAAGCGAGAAGATCACCCAGAGTTCGAACCTTGCGACAATAAGAAGAGAAGAAGTCCAGAGTGTTAAGTCAAGTAGATGACTCTAAGACAGGCGCACCTAAGGCTACAAGATCGTTAGTCTCTATCCTAAGGGATGATACAGCCAAACAGGCTAAAGAGGCTAAAAGTAAAAGAAAATTGGAGTTTGAGAAGCAGAAATCGTAACCACAGAAAACTCCAAGACTGATTGAAGCAAGAAAGAAGGAGGAAGTTAGTCAGAAGAAGACTACTCCTGCTGAGGAAGTTAGTCAGAAGACGGCTACTCCCACGACTAAGGAAGTTAGTCAGGAGAAGGCTACTCCTACTGATGTTCAAACAGAGAAATCAGCAGAACTCAGTTTGGTACAGGTTGATGCTCCTCAACTTCTGAGGAAAGAAGAATTGACAATCAGAGTGACAAAAGAAGTCCAACCTGTGAAGAAGAATAAGAGTAATTCGATAATAATCAAGGAAACCCTAAGAAGGTTAGTGAAGGTACATTTTCAACCTATTTTGGTAAATAACATTACCTTGCATCTGTTAAACGATGAAGAGAAGAGTATGTGTGAGCGTTTAAGGGACGAAGGAACGAAGCCTTACCCTACGCAAATGACGAAATAGAAGCACACTATTTTCCCAATAACAGAGAGCATGGTGCTAAAGATTGTGCCTGACCTTCAATCGAAGCGTCCCATTGTACGCAATGAAGATAAGGGGAAGGAGAAACTATACCTAGAAGCGGTATCAGATGATCTGTCAGTGGATCAAATTGAAGAAGAAGTGCGTCGAATAGACGAAGCGTGCTATGTAGAGAAGAAGGTGACGAGAATCTTCATTTCTCATCACATCTCAGAAGACCCAAGGACGAGTGGTAGTCAATCCATGATAGCTGAATATTGTCCAACGGGGGGAGAACTCATTCAAGGGAAGCTCAACACCATAGTGATTGGAGATATGGTTTGTATAACTAAGTCCTTTGAGAAGGCAATTTTGTGCCGTAGACCACTATGGAAAATATCTTCAATTAAGGAAATTCTAGCCTTGCTTGGATGACCAGCCCGACGACTACCAGTTCCTGATGATCTAAATCTTCCAGAGCCCAACCTATCTGTGCCACCTCCTACCCTAGAAATTGTTGATGTTGGACCCCGTTCCCGAAGCCCGACCTCGGGGGTCGAACCGCGTTCCCGAGACCCAACTATCCAAACCGGAAGCGAAAACGCGAGCGGGAAACTAATAGAATTACCTTAACGAACCCTGAATCAATTAAGAAAAGAGAAACGACATTGAAAATCAACAAAATAGCAAATTTAGGGATGTCCGTTAGACGGACGCCAATGTCCGTTAAACGGACATCGAATGGGCTAAAGGCCCAAATCTAACCCGAGAGTGTCCGTTAAACGGACACTCATGTCCGTTAGACGGACACGCTCTGAAAAAAGACACCAACTTTCCCGAATGTGTCCGTTTAACGGACACTGGTGTCCGTTAGATGGACCCAATTTCGAAGCCTGTCCGTTAAACGGACATGCTCTGGACAAGCATGCCAAATCCACCCGAATGTGTCCGTTAAACGGACACTAATGTCCGTTAAACGGACACGCCTAAAACAGGCAAATCCTAATCTCACCCGAATGTGTCCGTTAAACGGACACTGATGTCCGCCTAACGGACACATGCTGGACTACTTGTCCAAGCTTCCAACCATCTCCTCTCAAACCACAATCAACCAAACAACTCAAACACTTCTAAAAATCTCTCAACTCAACACTTCTACAATCTCAACTCCATCAAGCAATCCTCAACATAACAAAATCAACTTCAAATTTGCTCAACCCAAAAACAATGCATGCAATAGGCAATTCCAAGCAACTCAACCATTCATCAAAGGCAATTACAAGAAATTCAAAGTTCATCAAAAGAGATATTTTCGTCTCATTTTCGATGTTAAATGAATTCTTACATAGCTTTACAAGGCATATCGACAATTCATCAATTCTTCAAAAGTTCAAAATACAATTGAGATTACATGATCAATATGCAAACTAAAGCTAATCAAAAATCGAACTAAACCAAAATGCAATCCGCTATTCTCTTGCGAATGATCCAAACGCTATGCAAGGATTTATCGGACCTCCTGGTCTTCACCTGAGGGGAAAAATAATGGGTTGAGCTTTACAGCTCAGTGGCTAAACCATTTATAGCAAATGGCTTCCGAGCCACACAATCACCAAAACATACACATATACAAAAGTATACATACAAATCAATGGCATTTCAATATTTGTAAAGCAAGCAACACTTCTCTATTTAAACATCATTAGATACTTCATAAAATCCAATCCAAATCATATTCACATATCCGATGCAATGCACAAATCAAATGGCTCGAGGGTACCGTAACAAAACGACGAAACCGAAGTTTACATCGTGGATCAAAACGAGTCCAAATTCGGATCTCGTGGCCACAAGCGGGCAGCCGGGATAAGGCTTAAAGCGTCATTGTGCACATGACATCAAAACGTTCCCCTCTTACCCAAACAAAGCACATAATCAAATCAAATGCAAAATGCCATATGTTCGTTTCATGGCATATCATTTCATCAATTGTCAAACATGCAACGCTAAAGGCATAATACAAATCACGTTTCTAATATCATTTTTCATGCTAAACTTCATATTAATATGCTCATTTCTAACGATTTTATATACAAATCACACAAAGCAAGCAACATACATTTGCTCTTAGCACAAAGACTATAAAGAGTTTACCCACCTCAAATTGCAAACTTCAAAGATTTCTAGTTTCCTTCTCCTTGGTCCGGGATAGAACCTTGATTTCCTAAACACAATACAATTACCATAAATTCTTCAATAAATTCTAAATTTCGAAATCTCCAAAGACAAAACCCTAACATTTTGCACAAGTTCAAACAAGCTTTTCTCTAACATTTCTACACTTCATTTAAGCTAGAAAACTCAACCTAAAGGAAGAACAATCCAAAAACCCTAGGAATCACTATTCATCATCTTCAACCTCAAGCTTTCTCTCTCTACTTTCATCTCCCACACAAACCCTACTCATTCTTCAACAAAACAACTAGAAAAGGAATGGAACTTACCCAAAAATCTTGGATCTCTACTTTTTCCTTTGATTTCTTCCTTCTTTTTCTTCCTTCTTTTCTTCTTCTTTTCTCTTCTTCTTCGTGCTCTCTCTCTTCTCCTCTCAAGGCTCACGAAAATTTCTGCTTCCCTCTCTCAAATTTGGACTTTTTATCTAACTCATGGGACTTCCCAAAATGCCCTTCACTTAAGGTCCTCTTCCAAGTTTGCCCTTAGTTACATCCTAACTTCCTAACTAACTCTCTAACCAATTAGTTCTAAGCTAACCTAACCTAACACTTCCTTCATTTATTACAACCATTAACTTCTAACTACTAACTCTTTAATACACTTCATAAATTTTAACTTACCAAACTTACCACAAGAAATTCTATTTCTTTTCAAATTCTAGTCAAAACAATTTCTACAAATTTTTCCGAATCATCAATTAACCATAGGAACAAATTAAAAAAAATTTCAAACACAATTAATCAAATAATTAATTCAAACAATTTAAGACAAGGCCTAACAGTTGAAGTCTGTGTTCCAACTTCAGATGCATACAACACAACAATTGCCTTTGAAGAAGAACAACAGAAGGAAGACGATCGACCGAGTCCACCATTTGACCTGCAAGCAGAAGTAATTCAACTACGCAGGGACTTCAGGGAGTTAAAGGAGATGGTAAAAGAATTGTTGAAGCAGCGTCGGTCCTAATCATTTTTGATTAATAACAAATAGGGGGAGAAGAGAAAAGATAGGAGGAGAAAGAAAAAGAAAAGATAGATAGGGGAAGAAAAATGAAATGAAGATCTGATCATCTGATTTGTTTTTTGATTTCAGTTCGATTATCTTTCTATCTGTATCTGTACATATCTCTTTACTAATATGATTATTTGTTATCATCAAAAAGGGGAAGATTGTTAAGTCAAAATAACTTTACGAACATAATTTTGATGAGGAACAAATAATAATGAAAGGAAGCAAATATAGAAAGCAGACGGAAACTAAATTGAAAAGCAGAAGGAAGCAAAGCCAAAGAAAAGCAGATGCAAGAAAGCAGACGAAAGAAAAGCAGACGAAAGCAAAACAGACGCAAAGAAAAGCAGACGAAAGCAAAGCTAAGTAAAAAACAAACACAAAGAAAAGCAGACGGAAGCAAATACGAAAAGCAGATGGAAGCAAAGCTAAAGTAAAAAGCAGACGCAAAGAAAAGCAGACTGAAGCAAATACAAAAAGCAGACGGAAGCAAAGCTAAGTAAAAAGCAAACGCAAAGAGCGGAAGCAAACACGAAAAGCAAACGGAAGAAGCATAACACGGATTAGTCTGAGTAAGTTACAAAACTCAACTGAATAACCGTTTCTTAAAAGAAACAAGAAACAAGAATCAAGAAGCAGTTGAAGACGAAGGCTATAAATATGAGTCAGAGTCGAAGATTGCAAAGTTACTGAAGTTAGACAAGTTACAAAAGTTAGTGATTTTCGTGAGAGAATATTTGTGCGAAACATCTAGAGCTATTCTTACTGTAACAAGCTCGAAACACCTTTCAGTTGAAAGTAGTGCAGATAGCCTGAAGAGGCTAAGTGTGAAAGAATACTGACTGTAAGAGACCTGAAGAGGCTCGGAAACAAAGAATACTTGTAAAGTTTTGAGAGATAGTGAAATCTCAGAAAGATATCTGAGGACTGGACGTAGCCCACGGTTTGGGGTGAACCAGTATAAAAATTACTGTGTCGAAATCTCTCAACCCTCAACTCACAATCTCTTTTAACTGTTAATTTTCGATCTTACTAGTTTTACACAAGTTTTTGAAAATATTTTACAACTTTGATTTTCAGTAGTTCTTGTGAAAAGAACAAGTTTCATTTAACAAATTTGTTTACAAAGGGGCTTACTGAAAAAAGAATACACAATTCAACCCCCCCCCCTCTTATGCATTTGCATATCATTATTAAGTCTTATATTAACGTGTGATTCACTTCATAAACTACACTAGCTTCGCTCCTTTGTTTGACCTCTTTGTTTATATGATAAAATGAGGTAACTTAACACTCTTAAATATGGTATTTCATTTATTTAAACTGGTTCTAAGTAATTGGACTTCTAGTCACTTGCATGTTTTGTTTTTGAGGTGCTAAAGTTTGATTTTTTTAATGCTCCAAATTCATTATTGATCTTCACTACTGATCTCATTATATTAAGAACTAGTTAATATTTAGATATCTATTCTTGTGGTGTCTCTTGTAAGAAACAAAAATTAGTTCTTCTTATATATTGTTTATCTCATCACCTTGTAGCTTTCAAACCTTAAAGAATTAAGCGAATTTAGTTGGTTTATTATCTTTGTTTGGTCTTTATATTAATTTTATGGGATCAAGTGATTCAAAAAACACCACTAGATTCACAAGAGTGAATATAATACATTATCTTTTATAATTTATAGATACCATTTCATAAATATTATCTATTTCGTTAGGATTCCATAATTTTATCATTAAGGACAAAACATTTTTTGAATAGGATGGCTAATCAAGTGATGATATTTGTAGTAATTTGGATCGTCCATCTTATTTGTCTCCTCTAGTCTTCTGATCTCAAGTAGTTTGATTATTTTTTATTTTAGAAGATATTATAACATTCTTTACTCCAAAGCATTCAGGAGGATGAAATCTATCACTTTAGGACTTCTTAATTTCTTTCTTCTTTTGCACTGAAGGAATTTATCTTTGTTAATGTATTCAACAATGGGTTTATGTTTATGTTGTTATCTTTTCAACCTGATTATAGTTGCAGTACTTTGAATGTTGTCAAAAATGTTTCAGATACTTTTGTTTATCATTCCTAATTGTCAATGAAACTCACCGCTAAATTAACATACAAATTCAAATTCATTTCATTTTCTTGAGAAAATTAGTTGCCAATATTATTTTATATTTTGAAAAATTAAGTGCTATGTTGTCTTCAGTTCCACAGCTCATTAAACTAGTGTACTTTAACAGTTGGTAGTTGAAGAGGATCTTAAAACTATTGATAAGTAATGAGTATGTCTTAGCGCACGCTCGCGGAAGCGCACACAGAGATATATCAAATTAGTTTGGTCTTTTATAACCTTTTTGATGAGTTCTTAAGTTATGATGGAAATATAACCCCCTCAAAAATGATATATTGGCTAAGTTCAAGCAAAAAATTTGAATCTACTTTAGTCTTCACGAAGATTTTGTGGAGGTTGTTCCTTTGCCTCTATTTAATGCTACTTGTTCATAATGTGATCCATTTAAATGTCTTTCTCATTTATTAACATCAAAAGAATTTCTTAGATCTTAGTCATATTCATGACTTCCTCCTTTAAGAGGAAGTCCTAGTGATTGCAACTATCATGGTATTAAAGGATTCCACTTGTAGGAGTGTTTGAACTTCTTAGGAGAGATAATCAACATACTTTCATTAATAGAAAATTTTTAATATGATATTTTATAATCTTTATTCTTTAAAATGTCAAGGGCTTTAACGATGAAAAGTCATAATTGAGCTAAAGGAGCAATTATGGGGCTCATTATTGTCAATAAAGATAGTATGAGGTTGTCATGATCTAAAGGCATAAGTTTATAAATGACAATAGGAGTGTACATGAAGATGAAGACAATATATGAGTTTTCTTTAACCTTCTGAACAATCATCATATCTATGCAATTGTTTGAAGACATCTTTAAATTTTAACTTTGAAACTATTTATGTTGGGCCCTGTTCCCGAAGCCCAACCATGGTGTTGGATCATGTTCCCGGGACCCAACAATCGAACCCAAAATCAGAAAGTGCTAGCGGGTTCCTATAGGGTTATCCCAACGAACCCCAAACTGAACAAGACAACGAGAATCAGCTTCAAAAACAGACAAAAACGCAAAATACCAAGGTTGACCCGAGGATGTCCGTTAAACGGACATGTATGTCCGTTAAACGGACATCAAATGGTCAAACTGCCCAACCTCTCCCGAGAAGGTCCGTTAAACGAACATGCATGTCCGTTTAACGGACACACACTAGGTAAGGGGGCTAAGGCATCCGAGAAGGTCCGTTAAACGGACATGCATGTCCGTTTAACGGACATACGCTAAAGAAACCTTCTAAAACCACCCGAGAGTGTCCATTAAACGGACATACATGTTCGTTTAACGGACACACACTGGACAACAAGTCCAGATCTCTTTCCAAACCTGACCAAAGCTTCCATCTTCCAACCAAACAACAAACACACTTGTAAACTTCCCAAAAACAATCCTTCAACAACATCACAACTTCAATACCATTCAAGAACCAACCTAATTACATTAACTTCCAAATCTCAACTCATCCATAATTAACAATCACAAACCAACATATTCAATTATACACATTCAACATATACTCACTTTGAAACTCACATATTCATATAAAAGGAAACTTTCCAAGATTTCATTTCATTTCCAAATCCAAATGAAGTTCATACATAGCTTTAAAATACATATCAACATTACATCAAAACCTTACACAAAATTCAAAATACATTTGATGCTCAATGTTCAATATGCTATTAAAGCTATTCAAAAACCTAGCTACTGACTTAATACAAAAACTACTCTCTCAAATTCGTCCAAATGCCCTGCAAGGATTCACTGGTCTTCTGGGTCTGCACCTGAGGGGAGGGAAAACACACTGAGAAGAAGGCCTTACCAATATATTTTGCATTGAAAGATAATTGTACAACAGAAGTTTCAGTGACAAAATTTATCCAAAACAGATACAAAGATCAAATTCTCTCTAAAAGACAATATATATAAAAATGTTTCATTTAATACAAGAGTGAACGTTATATCAAGATTCAAACTAACATCCTTTACAGAGATTGCATTAACTTCTTCATTATTTCCCACCATCAGTTTCTCCTCCTCCCTATTTAACTTTCTCTTGGGAATTAATCACTGCATTGTGGAAGCAAATCGATTAGAGGCTCCATTATTAAGCCACTAAGAACTTGATGTGGCTACGGAAAGATTAGACTCATTGATCATATAAGCCAAGGAATTACCTGGTAGCTTTTGCTTTTCTTTCCAGGTTTTATACTTCTTGCAATCTAACCTTTTATATCCCTTCTTTTTATAGAAGAAATACCTTAACTATTTACATCCCCAGGACTTCTAGTAACTAACAACCACATATGGAGGAAATTTAGATTTCTTACCTTTAACTTTCTGGAGCTTTACCTTCGCCTTCCCCTTGGTTTCCAGTAAAGTTGTATGAGCTATATTCTTTAACTTCTCTTATTCAGCAACACATCGGGTAATTAATGGATTTACATCCTAAGCTTCATCTTGAGAGTTGCATGTTGTAACCAGAATACCAAACTCTAATATAAGTGTTTTTAGAACTTGGGGAACAATACAAGCATCACGTATATAACTACCTTCAGCTTAGTCTGCAAGTAGACCATCTTAACGATGTACTCCATTAATAAGGTACCTATTTCAGCATTAGAAGATACCTTATATCTCTGTGAGACATTATTAAGGAAGCCCCTTGCTATGGTAGTTTCTGGAAGTCCACTAAGTAGATGGTCTGGATGAATCTTTTATGGTTAAATAGCACATCCTATTTGACCTGTCCCAGGCTATGTATGCTGCTTTTTCAGACTCTGAGTTAAGAGATTTAGGTGCAGATGGCCTATCCTTATCTATGGTCATATTGATATCTGTCATCTCCAACACAAATTCCACATCTTGCTTCCATTTCTTAAAGTTGAAACCAGTCAAACTGTTATTGTTCACATAAAAGGTGTTTGCAAAATTGATAACATAAAAATTAACACAAATGTAAGATAACAACGATACTCAAAGACACAAATAGAATCTTATCACATATATCATGGAACATCTGTGGGTTGAATACATAATACATGCAAATCGGGTCTTCATATAAAAGCTGTCGGAGTACACACCAGTAACTTTTATGATTCTACCACCTCCATCTTATGCCTTTATGGAAATATCAAAATCTTATATTAGGTCAACCCCTATGGGTAGAATAACCACACACAAGACCAGAGACATCCCTAAACATACAAGCAAAACAATTCAAATACTAACTTGAAAAATTACTATAGTGACTACATTTTCATTAGTATCTAAGTAGATCCACAAACATAAGGGATATGTCTGTATGTTATCCTCACATTTTGTATGAGCATATGATATGTGATAATTTACAATCGATAAGTGCAACATCCACATGCACATACTCATTATCATATATTAGTACTGAAAATATTATCAATTAACTTTGTTTGAGAATTCATCATAAGGAAAATCTTAATCAGAATAATAATCATGCAATATCAAACAATATATATGCCATACGAGATACCAAAACTTATTCCTTCCTTCTCCATTAATCTTCACGCATCTCTTTAATTCTTGACTGATTTCAAAAATCTGAAACCCTAATTTTTCCAAAGTTGTGAGATCTTAATTTTTCTTCAAAGAGCTTCATTTATCTATAGAAAATCTCTACAGAAAATGAATTTCTTTATGGAAACTACTTTGGTCCCAAAATCTAACGGATTTTGTTCTCCTTTTATCTTCTTCAAGGTCAACCTCTCCACTATTGATCTTGTCCCTGATGAAGTGAAGTCGGACATCGATGTGTTTCGACCTTTCATGCAGAACTAGATCCTTGCTCAGGTAACGTGTGCTCACAAACTCCCTAGTACTCTTTGGATAAGTACTTTAGCACTCTCTCAATATTTCTCTCTTGAATCAAAAGATTGAATACATGTATTAGCTTGTAATAATGTT
>JAOSBP010203129.1:0-12456 GCA_027563825.1 Erythroxylum mucronatum | reverse complement strand
CTCATTTAAGGCCATCTAACACACTTAATGCAACTAACTCAATTAATTCAACTAACACATTAAATGTTACATGCTATGTAGTGCTACCTCAATTAATGCTAACATACTTGCTTAACTCAATTCTAATTAATGTTAATACTAATTATTTAAGCTAATCATGCTTAATTAATCATAAAATAAAATAAAATAATAAAAAAAAATTTTCGGGGCTAACATACAATCATGACACAACAGGACATGATCGTGACAAAAGCACTAGAGTCAGCCCATATGCCACGATCATGACAGAAGCCTAGGACACGACCCACGATCGTGGCCTGTGTCTGGCAGATGCGCGGACACTTAAAAATGTGAAGTTTTGAGGGAGTTTTTGGACCTTTCGGATCCTAGAAAAATTGTAAGGCTACCCAAAACACAAAAGGTATATAAAGAATAAGACAAAGAGGATGAAGGAGCTTTTGCATCAGCCACTTTGGAGATAAATCCTACACTACAAGAAATAATCCAATTACCGAAAAAAATGGCAACTGTAAAGAGATTGTAGCCAATTACCGACGGGAATCCTACACCCATCCGAAAACTTGTTTGGAAAAATTTGGATTACCAACGGTAACAATATCCGTTGCTGATATTGCGCGAGGAAGTTTACCGCTACATTTTTCGCTTCACTTACGAAAACCTTCTGTTAGTAATTCGTCGGTAAGTTGGCTATTAAAACGTCGTCACCTATTGACTGCTTCTGTTGAACTTTTTAAGAATAACAAAACGACGTTGTTTGGTTTTAAATGAAACGACATCTTTCTGTTACCCTTAAAACGCTTCAGAAGGCTCCCCCCCAACCTGACCTTCCTCCTTCCTCCTTCGTTCTCCACCTCTGTTGTTATTCTTCGTTGCTTCTTCTTCGCCGTCGTTTTCTCCGTCCAGCTGCCACATCTTTGCCATCCATTGTCGCCGTCTTCTCCAGCCGTGGAGCTATGTGTTTGGTGAAGGTATACCGACCACATGGAGCTGCCACTGTTTTTTATTGAACCAAAATGAATATGTGTTAATTTCATTATTGTTTGTTTCATTATGTGTAAATGTTTGTGTATGGGATTTGGAAGCTACTATGGCTTATGTGTTTATCTAATTTATTCATGGATGATTAATTGTTTATCTAATTTATTTATGGATGAAATTGGTAAATAGTCAAAAAAATTTCTTCTGCCCTAATGTTTTTGAAACTACATTGGATTGAGTTGTCATTTTTAACTCTAATTATAGTTATGATTGGTTATTAAATGTTTATAGTTAGGGTTTATTGAAAATTTTCTATAGGAATTTGATTGAATACAACATTACATCAACTTTGATGATTATGATTGGATATTTGTGGAGTATGATTGTTATGGATAATGTGATATGTATGAATGTCTATTAGGGTTTGTATTGATACCTATTAGGTTGATTAGACCCTCTTGGCATCTCATAGTATTAACCTTAGTTTGCTTAAATTGTTTTACTGTTTAACATATGAGAAAATTTAATAGGGGCAGTTGATTGAATTGTTTTACATATTGTATTATATATTAAAGATTGTTCTTTTGTTTATATATCGATGTAGGAAGTGTTTGAATGTTAAAAATGACAAACTATATTGATAGTGAATTTTTTTGAGGTTTAGTTAGTTAACTAGGTATTTCATATAAGGGCATCTTAACGTGGAGAATAGTTATTAAATTGTTATAAACTTGTTAGCAACAGTATTAGACTTATTTTACACTTTCCTTTATGCATATGGAAGAAGATAGTTCTTATAATTGTTAGTTGATGTTAGTTTTTTTTTAGGTTGACTATCTATTATAACAAGACATTAAGAAGCTATGAAAAAAATAGGTAGAAGAAAAAGCCACTCATTGCAACAAGTAGAGAATTATAGCTTCGACTCGTGGGTTATTACTCGTAAGGATTCTAAGGCCCAGCACTCACTTATAGACATCCCACCTGTTGTCTAATTTATAGGGTAACAAACCCATCCAATCTTCTGATTAATAACCAACATTTAATTGAAGTAATACTAGCCATACCAATGGTTGTGTTTATGTCAACTTAATTAAAAATTAAGATACGTCAGTATTTAAATTGAATATTATACTTGATTTTATGTCATTATCTCGTTAAAAAACATGAAATATTCATGTATTTGAATTCAAATCAAATACATAAATTAGTGTAAAGGTTATGAATAGACCAATATGGATTGAAAATATGTAGTGTCCTTGAGCCTATTCCGTTACCAGATATTACTCCACTGAAATCTTAACAAGAGAATAAACAGCTACTACTGCGTCGAAATCTTAATAAGAGAAAGATATAGCTACTTGTTATTCTTAAAAATATCTTGATGTATTCCTTGACCTTGTCATTAATTGCCAATATAACTAAACAAAAGTTCTGGTTTGTTGATAATAATGATAATGATCATGATCATGAAGACAATAGATAACTTGACAAAAATAAATTTACATGACAATTTGTATTGCAAGCTGGACAAAGAATACCATTGGTTTGATGATGATAACATAATTAATGTTCTTGTAAATTATGTAGTGTCCACACTTATACCTCGCCAAGAAGTTCATAAGCACTGAGAGCAATGATAGCTTTTTTAGTGGTCAAGTTGTAGCATCAACATAGGAGTTGTGTTTACGCTATCCAAAATAAGAAACTTCTTCAAAAGACTCACTTAATCTTAATTAGTGAAGAAACACAATAGCATATAATTGGATTGCTTTTGGAACTTCTTCTATTGCCTATATTTTACCATATCTTCTTTTCTTCTTAATTGTGATAGTTGTTAAGTAGTCATTAATTCCCATGTACAGTCTAATATATCTCCTCCTGCTTTGTCACTTTGTATATGAATCATGTTAATTGAAATACTATTGACTTCAATATGATAAAGTTATTTAAATTAATTAAGTTAACATTATATTTTGAAGTTAATTAAGTTAACTTTATCATTATGCACAACATCCTCATCTGAGCCCAATTCCTCAACATTACCTATTATAGTCGAATCTTCTAGATCCATAATTAGAACGATAATCTTATATGTAAGATACAGCTTAATTATCCCAAGTATTTTAAAACATTAATTAACCTAATGCTACTTTCTTTAAATTTAATTAGCCTTAAAGATTTATTTAATGTAATAGGAACTATCTTGACTCCTAAATATTGGACTTCCTCACTAATTCTCGTGCTCAAGAATTTCCTAAATAATCTAGTTGACTTCTAGAAATCCTAACAATTAAGACCTAAATAATCTTATTCTTAAGGTACCTAAAAATTTAGAAAGGGCTATGTTCTTATATAAATAAAGGAAATTGATTAAATTGAGTTAATGTTGATTAGATTTGAGAATATCTTGATGTATTGATTATAAATGAGGGTGTATGGGTTATAAATTGGTATACTTGATTTTTGAATTATATTATTATAGATTTTGCGATGTAAATGCATGTGGACTCAATTGAGAATGGACATACAGTTTGGAGACTAAAATTGAGTTGTGGTTAGTGGTGGATATAGAAGTGTATTTTTATTGCATGAATGACTCTTCTTTCGAAAGGGGGGTGTCTCTTTTATAGGAGAAACTCTACTGAATTTTCAATAGGCTCCTCGTATAGCTCATGACCTTCATTGATTATAATATTTCATGCAATTGTTTTAATATATCCCGCTTCAGGAAATGTGAATGTTGTTAGCAATTGGTTGTAAGAACTAATTTATTGGCGGTATTTATATTTTGAAGGAGATTGAAGAGAAGCTTTAGTAGGTATTCAAATGAAATTCATATCCTTATAACTATGGATGTCAACAATGATTTTTCACATGTGGCGAATGGCATTTGTATCAGTTTCTATATTTCTCATTATATCCGTCATCATCATATTCCTTCACATACTTCAAAAAGATCCTTCTGCGTGTCAGTTGAGGTTAGTGATTTTGTTTCTTACTACGTTTTCTTGAACTTACCTTTATTTAGGTATTTATTTGCGGTTTGAACTTCCCATCTAAACTTCTTGCATTTTTAACTGAAATGTCCTACACGATGTGAAACTTGTTTGTGTTATGAACTTCGGTTTATAATTGAATTAATATAGGATGAGTTTTAGTTATATTATAGTTCCAATATAATGATATGACATCTAAGTTATTTCATTTAGCCTATCTGAAATGATTAGCTTCTCTTTACTTTTCATGTGCAAATTTTTACACGTATCTTTTTAAAATTGTATATGTTAAAACAATTTATTAAAGTAATTATTCATATTTTTATGAATACTTGTTATATTTGGCATTAGTATATACTTAATATAGGAGTTTTCATATTAATTATCTTCTAACATATACGATTACAAACCTATGTGTTCGATCTTAAGTTTACAAATAATTTAGATCTCAACCCATAAACCTTAACCTATAACTTGTGATCTATAGTAATTGTGAGGCTTTTCGGTGAAAAATATAAGGAGCCTAGGAGTCATAACGAGAACTTGTGATCTTGATTCACATGTCTTATCTTAGATGTTTTGAAATATTTGGCTAACAAGAATGATACTAACTATGGATTCACTGTTTTAAATTGACAATTGCCCATAAATGAGTTTCCGGGATAGATCTTGGATGTATAGACGATTAACCGCTGATGGTTTCATTAATCCTAAATTTTTTAAGGGAGTTGAAGCTTTTATTCATTATGCATGTTCTCAACCTGCATATATGGATGGGCCAAAGATTAGATGTCCATGTAAAATGTGCAAACACAAATGTTTCCTTACTATTGATGAAGTTAATAGGCATTTGCTGAGAAACGGGTTTGTCTCTAATTATTTTGAGTGGACACGACATAGGGAACCCGAAATTTGTAGCACCTCAAGGGGTAATCAAGCAGAATCGTCTGTCAACCTAAATGAGTATGAAAGGGGGATTGGATTTACAACAAATTATGTGGATGAAACTGAAAATTCGTACAAGTTTAGCTACAGCGGAAACGCTGTTGCAAGAAGGTGTTCAAAAGCCTAAACCTGAGGGAAGAAGTATCAATGTTTCAATTGGTGCGTTTGAGCATGCCAGGACACTTTTTAGGAATCCAGACCTTGGGGACTCATTTACCTTTACCAACTCCCATGTGACGTGGAATCAAACAAATTAATTACATCATTTTGATTTATCGATGCAATATACTAGACTCAGCTTTAAAGTTGATATCTTATTGTATCTGTAAGAATTTGTCAAACAACCTCCCCACTAGTTAGAGGTTAACCTACGTCCTAGTGAATGAGGACTGTTATTGTTCTTCTTTTACGACTTTAACAATTGTTAACTGTCATTTTCGTCGTTTGTACATGAATATGATATTCAACAAATAGCCATATTTCCTTTTCCATATATTGTCTAAAAGATTGAATTCAAATTCTATTATAAGTAGAAATATCGATAAACAATGAATTTCAGGTAAAAATATGGGACCAAAGAGACAACGTGAGGTAATGCGGCCCAGGTTTAGAGGCATGTTCGGAGGTACTTACTGTGAAGGTGGATTGTCACAGTCTGCAGCTCGCATTGACTTACCTCCTCCCCCTCCAAGGCTTATAGTTGCAGATGAGGCATCACATACTGCTCGTCATGCTACACCATCCCCATCTCCAACTAATATATCATCCAATACTACTTTATCGAATGGAGGAGACGTCCGCCAGCCTGGCACTAAGGGACCTGACAGAAGAAAGTACATAACATTTGTCAACAATCTGTAAGTGAAATCACATTAATCACTATTTATTCTTAATTAAGTTATAGGTTTATCACTTTTTTCATTGTATAAAATAACTTCTTATATTAGGTTGGTTCCATCTGGACCGTGTTCCAAAAATATTACTTCTAAATTTAAAGAAAGGAATGATCCTGAGGGTTATGTGTGGAAGAATATCTCTCAGATGACAAAGGGATTTTACTTTCAAGAGTTTGAGGTACAATAAAGATTTATTTTCTCTTTAGATTGATCTATATACACTAATTAAATAAATAAATTACATTATAGTAGTTAAAATTTTTTCTTCTTATTTCAGAAAGAATTTTTCTAGGATTCTAGTATCGACGCTATCATACATAGACTATGGGAGAGGCGAGCTCCTACACATTATCACGACTTTATTGGTGCGATATACAAGGCGGGTGTACGACCGCCTTATATTTCGGAGGAAATATGGAGTCGTTGGCAAGAGTATTAGAGAAGCCCTGAGGCTATATCCATATTAGGGTGTAATTCCACCAACAGACATGGAGGCCCGAGGGGGGGGGGGGAGGGAGTCTTCCCGTACATACAGGAGGATCAATAACCCACCATAAGCATGCACAAAGACTTGTAAGTATCTAAACTTCACACTTATATTGTAAATGTTTTACTTTACTGTATTATAGATAATGATAATGGTATAAAAGTTTGGTGCCATATATGGCTGTGTTGAGTTTTTTTAATTCAACAGGGGGGAATATCATAAAAATAGAATTTTTTTTTGAAATTTTAATAAAATGTAGTTCACATCTAACAATTTAGGTTAAATATGCAGGAACAGTCTTTAGGCATGAGGCCTACACCTACTCAGTTGTTTTTGCACACTCACACAAAAAAGCATGACGGTGTGACATCCGTCAATAGCCAATGTAGAGAGCTGAATGTATGAGAAATTAATTCATTAGTATTATTTCTTAATAGTGATCCCTTACTAATGTAAACATTGCTTCCTAATAGGACCAAATACAACATGTCATTCAGCGACAATCTCAGGAGGAACAACCTGTTGATGAGACTCAGATGTATCTCAAGGCTGTCGGTGGTAGGGACAGTCATGGACGGATATCAGGCTAGGTTCATTTGCGAACACGTGTTATTCATAATCCTCCATGTCTAGTACAGCAGCGTCTAGTAGACTAGCGCAAACCAGTGAAGTCACTAAGCTTCGGATATGTATGCAAACATTGATGGAGCAGATAGCTTAGCTGAGACAGGAGATGGAGCAGTTGAAGGGGCTTAGAGCACCCGCGATCATTAGCACATTAGGAATGCTGTAGTCATTTGTTTTCAATTACTAAGACTTATTATATACACTGTAATGTTATTATTATCAATTAAGAAAATTTTAACTTTATATCATCAATCAACTTTCTGTTTAAATAAATTAAATATATAAACAAAAAAAAATTATTATGTATAGATAATTCATAACTGCTGAAATTATTCATTTTTTTATAAGATTATCAAATAAAAATTCATGTCGGGATTTTTTATAAAAAATTTCGAACTTTCAATTACCGACGGAATATAGACCGTTGTAAAAATGCATATAATTATCGACGAAATACCATAAACTGTTAGAAATTATTTGTTGTATTTGCCGATTGTTCTTCTTTTCCGTTGGTAATATTGAAACCTTTGTCATTATCTTAACAACGGTTTACCGACAATTAAATTTGTCCGTCGGTATATTTTATCGACGGAATGACACATATAATTTTTGTTGTTAAATTTACCTATGACCGTATTAACGACGCCTTTGTTCGTCGTTTTATTCCATCGGTAATAATCGTTTATCGATGGTTTTTTCCATCGGTAAACGACCGATTTCTTATAGTGCTAGAGAGAATTGTTGAGAGATTGAGGAAAAGAAGAAGGAAGAGAGAAGAGAGAAGTGGAGAAGAAGTTGACATCGACGTACTTCCTGGATTTCGAGTTTCCAAATGTCACTGCCTCCTATCTCTGTTTAGAATCGTATTTCATATTATTTTCCATTTTATTATTGTATATAATTGGGAATAGCAGTTTAATGATAAGATTGTGAATGTTGAGATATTCTATACTCACCTTTGGGTTTTTATCTTTAATTTAATAAAATTTAATTGTTTTATGTTTATTGGATTTATTGTGATTGATTTTTATGTTTGCATAATTTGGTAATAGACTTAGAGGGTGAATCAAATGAAAAAAAAATTAAATTAGGCCAACAAGAGTTAGGTGATTTAATAAGAATGAGAAATTAATCAAATCGATAATTGTGTGAAGAAAGATCTCATATAGGTTCCCGATAGCTTATTGGGCAACTTCAGATCTAATTAGGGTTTTGGATAGATTGTTAATTGAGAGATTGCAATTTTCCATTATCTGATTAGGGTTTATAATTTAGGGTTAATGGTTATAACTCGAGAGAGTGCAATCAACCCTAGGATTGTCTAGGACCAATAATCCAATAATTCATAATCAATTAGGTTAGCGTTAAAGATAGGTAAAAATTTCCTTTTCTCTCAATTGATAATTCCCTTAGGTTGATTCTTGAGTGCGTGTTGCAACTTCTAATGTGTTAATATTTTCGTAATTGATCCTTGTAATTGAGTTGCATGATTGAATTAAATTCTTGCCTTAATATTTTTACATATTGAATTACTACAAATTGTTTTGGCATTATATTTTAGAATTAGATTATCCATCCTCGTGGGATCGACACCTTAGGTACTACTCAAATGACCTGTACACTTGCAGATTATTAAGGTTATTATTTAGAACGTACACACATTCGAAAACCACAATCAAATATCCTCCCAAATATTTTAAAAAGATTAATTTAATTTCTCTAGTGGGCTAGGATCATAGTCAAAAAAATTTAATAATGAGTTTGCTCAATAAACTAACTAAACTTAAATTAGGTAGATAATAATTTTATCAATTACATCTTATATAACTCCTAGATCCGTTAGGTGACAAATCTCATCAGAACATATCTTATATGTTATTCTTAACCTTACATCTAAATGCATATGATTATGAGTTTGCTTATCCAAACCACACAAATTTAGTTAAGTATGACCTATTGTTACAAGATTAACATATTCAGACTAAAGTAGTCTTAAGTTTGTTCAACAAACTTAACAATAAATGAAACTTTGGTTTATTCTTATAAAAATGTAAGGAAACAATCATATTCTAAATATGTACTTAATATTTTAATAATAGATTTAATTTTGATGGTCTCAGCAAATATAAATTATATGTAAAATTTCTTGCATTTAAACATGCAATTCAACATGCATTTATAACATATCAAACATAAAATTTAAAATAAAATTTATGCAAATATAATCAAATTATGTACATAACTGCATAAATCTGCATTTATTACAAGCAAGCTGTATAAACTAAGCTACAGTACTACATTCATAGACCACTAATGTTACCATATCGTCAGCCATAGGTAAAGAGGGAGAGAGTGGGATATTGGAATGAATCTAAGCATGAAGAGCCAATATAGAGAATGATGTGTTAGGTTTGTACCAAAAATATTAACAATCTCAAACTTTGTGAGTGAAGTGTTTGGGTACTTAGTCTTGTTTTGGATCTTTTAGAGGTTTACTTATACCTTTATTGGGTGTTATTTAAGAGAAAGAAAAGAGAGAAAGAGGAGATATAGTAGTAGATTGCTTTTGCCTTGCCTTTAGGTTATGGTTTCTTTTAAGTCAATGCTCTCAACCGAAACTCTTCCTTCAAAATTATGGAGCAGATGGTTTCATAAACTATAAACCTTTTAAGATTTCATTGTGGTTTGTAGGATTGTAAATTTTGCCAGAAGTAGATCTTATATATGCTTGTTAAAACTCATAAATTCAAATATGAAAATTTCATGCTCAATTGTTTAATGTTTACAACCTTTTCTTAATTAATTCTAAATTTGTTATAAGTGATAATAAAAAAATTTATTCAAGTTATAAAATTAAAAGATGACTAACACAATTGTTAGGAAAATTACAACAGCACCTGATCCCGCAAGTAGTAGAATAAATACGAAATTGTTTTATTTGATTTCTCAAAAGCCAAGGTCACTTTAAATTGTATAACATGATTAATGCACAATCATAATAAGAATAAACATAAATTGCAACTTATTATAAAGCTTGATCCTTTTGTTGAAGTTTCCCTAGATCTATTCATGAAATTGATTCATTGTAACTATAAATGCACAGATGTCCAACCTCTAATTATATCGACTTGTACTAATTAAGAGAACTCTAAAAGTATTGTAAAGAGAGATAGCTAAGAAGTATTAGCTCTTTTAGAACCTAAGCCTATTTATAATAGGTTTAGACCTTTTAGTAATTTTATTAAAATAAAATTATAATTTCAATTAAATTTTAGTTAGAATTATAACTAATTATAATTAAATAGCAATTAGGACCAAATAAGATCGAATATCTTATATTGTTTCTTATTTATTAAATATATCATATTTAACCTTTAAAGCTTTTCAAACTTTACTATTAAGTTCAACTTGATTAAAATTATCTTCTCTCTAAAGAATCGTTGTTTGATTGTGGAAACGAATATATGGTATAAACTTAAATCATACTTAAGGTTAGATGAATCAAATGCCTTTAATTTTTCTTTAATTTTCTAACTAAATAATTTTTATCCATATATTAAGATTAACGTCTAGCAATACATCATAATTATCTAAATATTAAGACTGTCAAAATAGTTTTGACTAACTTTTCTATATCTGATGCTTTGGTATAATTCAGTACTTTCATTATATGGTGTTTTGATTAGATATAGAATGTGTTACTAATGTCTACTCTATTTTATGTCCAATTAATTTTTCACTATTAGTAATTGATTTTATTAATAACATTTAAAAACTATTTTTAAAATGTCATTTTACTTTGATCAAAGATTTCTCAAATCAATTCTAATTGAAGACCACAAAACATTCTCTCTAATCATTTTTTTTTTGCTTATGAGAAAATGATATCACAAATTTTTATTTTTAGATGCAATTATACCATTCCTGTTAGACCAAGTTATTGTTTTACATGATAGGTAAACAATACAGTGTGTACATATTCTAAATCATCAAGTTGTAAATCAATTAGTTGGCTTAAATTGTTGCTAAATCCTATAAAATAAAATCACGTCTAAACTGAGAAGGCAGACAAATAAAATAATGGCATTCCAATTCTACGGTAAATCTTGTTAAAAGGACAGTGCCTGAGTATTCTTTATCCCAAGTCATGAAGGATTCATGAAGATATATCACTTTACATTCAATACAATATAAGTTACAGCAGCAACAAACTATATGGATATTGATAATGCTACTAGGTACATAAACGTCCAACTCACTAAATGGCTAGTCATACGACCTTAAAATATAAATAAGTTTGCATTCATATCATAAATGAATAGGTCATATTTACAGGAAATAATTCCACTGCATGCTTGATGTTTCAATCCTAATAAGTACCGTTAGTAGTGAAAGTGTGATTCATGTGATTTCCTATTCTTCATATATGAGCATTCTGTCCTTCGTATAGAGCAGATTGACAACTTATAATCAATGCCACCTAACATTCGGCAAGCACATTCAAATTCATCTCTCTGACACTTTTCTTCCTTATTAAGTAGTTTTAATTTTCATTATTAAATACAAGGTCCAAGAATTTGACACTACAACAAAGTTGGCATTTGGCTATAAAAAAATCGTAGATAAAAGTGCAAAAATCATCACTAATAGTTATTAGCAATGATTTAGTTTCATTGCCCAAAACGTCACTAAATTCTCATAAATAAAAACCATAGGCAACGTTTATGGGTAATCGTCGCTAATAGTTTTTGGCTACACTTTATTTTTGTAGCCAAAACTATTAGTAACATTTTGAGGAATTGTTGTCAATAGGTTTGGCTATGCTTATTTTTTGTAGCTAAAAACTATTAGCTATGTTTCCAGGATCATAGCCAAAAAAATTTAACTGTTTCTGAAAAAACGTAGCTAAACACTTTACACTACGTTTCTAGAAATATTTAGCTATGTTTTTAAAAACGTAGCCAAATGTTTTTAGTTACTTTTTAGAAAACGTAGCCAAATATTTTTAGTTACTTTTTAGAAAACGTAGCCAAATATTTTTAGTTATGTTTTGTAAAATGAAATCAAATTTTTTTTTGAAAATTGAATGGTATATTGTATTAGATGGAACTATTACACTATTACAAAAATAATGAGTTCAAGGCTAGAATAGCCTACCTTGAGATTACAGAGTCTCTAAGGCCCTGTTTGGTTAAGGGGTTAGTAATGGAATGGGATGGAACGTAACATACTTCCATCGTTTGGTTGAGGGATTTATAATGGAATGGAATGAAATGAGATAGAAGCGGAGGGTTTTATATTACATTCCATTCCATCCTAAACAGTGAAAATAAGAAACCTCTGATTCAGAGAGTTTAGGTTGGATCGTAAACTAATAAATACAAACTACCTAATATACCTTCAATAATTCTTCTTAATACCAACTGTGACCAATTCATAATATTAATATATTAAATAGAATATAATAAATTTTAATATAATAAATTTTATTAAATAATTAATA
>JAOSBP010203073.1:0-12460 GCA_027563825.1 Erythroxylum mucronatum | reverse complement strand
ATCTTCCATACTAGATGTGCTATTAAGAAACGAGTTTATAGTTTGATCAAAGATAAAGGGAATACCGGTATTTTAAATTTTGAGAAATGTACCGAAATTTTTTGGTACTGAAAAACCTCGGTATTGGCCAGTACCGCGGTTGGGTTCCAGGTACTAGTCTCTGGCTGGTACCCGCTGAAACAGTATAGAATCCAAAACGTTGGAGAGAGAGAGAGAGTCTACCAATAAACAAAAGTATCTTCTTCTTTTTCTTTTCTAAGAGGGTTTCAATTATGAGAAGGTATTTTTAAGTTATTTATATTTAAACTAATTTTTGCTCGAGTAGTCGGGTAGCTCATTTACGAGAGGCAAAGTTCTAATATCAAATTTTAAACAGCTGTATATACGACGACGATTTGAACTAATAATCTCACTTAACCCAGGATAGCTTTTTATCAAACTACCCTGCCCTAGGTTTAACAAGACTATCTTTCAAGAAAGCTGAAAATTCAACGAACTTTCACTTTCGTACGTATCGGTGTCTAAAAAGATGATGCACTTTTAACTTTCAAAAATTCCAAGTGTTGTCTCTGTCTCAATCTCATTAGAACATCCAGGCGAACCTTTCAGAGAGCGGAAGCGTGGCGTAATCTAAATATCCAATTTGACCTTCTTGGTATTTTTTTTTTGTTGTTGAAAGGATGACCTTCTTGGTATTTAAATCCATGATAAAACATGAAAGGGAGTTGGTGGGGAACGAGGACATCAATTAAAATAATAATAATTATTATTATTAAAAAAAAGGAAGACACCGCAAAAATATCAAGCATCCCGGCCGTCTCTCGACTCCTATTCCTCCAAAATTAGAACAAGCATAGAACAGACCCGACACAGCTATGGCAATCTTCGGAGGTCTCACCGACGACCAGCTCAACTTCTTCAACACTCGAGGTTACTTCAACGTCACAATCCTTCACCACTCGTGCCCTTCAATCATTCAATTGTTGAGATCAATGATTTTGCAGGGTATCTGGTTCTTGAATCGTTCGCCAGCTCTCAAGACACAGTTTCCATGATCAAAAGAATGGAGCGGTTGCTCGACGATTTTGATTGCTCCACCGCCTCTATTTTCTCCACCAGGAATCAGGTCTATTTTGTTAGCGTTTTACAGACTAATATTCTCCAATTTTTGGAGGAGTTTTCTTTTGACTTGTAATTTTTTGTTCAGCAACAAGCTACTGATAACTACTTCCTCGAGAGTGCCGAGAAAATTTCCTTCTTCTTTGAAGGTGGGATTGTGTTGATTTTTATGTTCCTCAGACTCTTTTGTTAATTCTGTATAATTTTTTTTATAAAAAAGATCCAATTTCATTTTCACTTTGTGGTGATGGGTTTGAATTTTTTTTCCCCTTAGGAGTACTATTGTTATGGGTTAGGTGTTGGGTTCTCTATCGTGTGAGTAGAAGAACATTGGTGTTTGGTAATTTCAGTATAATGCGTTGGATGCTGAATGGTTTCATTTGAACGGTTCCTTGTGTTTTCCGCCACATCAATCTTCTAGTGGTCATTGTTACTTTTTTTGTTAGTGGTGGTTTATTTGCTAACAACTGGCGATCGAAATCTTTTGGCAGAGAAAGCATTTGCTGATGATGGGAATTTAAAGCAATCAAAAGAACTGTCTATTAACAAAGTGGGCCATGGTATATTGTTTAGAACTTCCAACTCTTACAGTTTTTTCATCAGGTTATTTTATTTGGACTAAGAGTTACTCACATGGATATATCTTCTTGCAGCCTTACATGAGCTTGACCCAGTATTTAGAAACTTCTCTTGCTCTGAGAAAATGTCAACCTTGTTATTGTCTCTGGGTTACAAGAGGCCAATCATCATTCAGTCTATGTACATTTTTAAGGTACTTTTAGAGTCGTACCATTGATTGGAGTTTCTTTTATAGCAAAAGCTGATCCAAAAATAAAGAAACCCATATTCATACATCTGAGACTATTGAAGAAGAATTACTTAAAACATAGAAGATTTACAAATGGATTTGTACCTTTTCTAAGGCTTAAGAATTCATTTTCTAAGTTAGCTACCGTTAAGAAACTCGACATTAGCACAAGCTATTACTTTGTATGAATTCTGTTACTATTTAATATATAGCTTGTTTAGTGTTGAAATTTACAGATATGCACATACACCTTTTTGAACTTTTGAATTTAAGAAGGATTCCATGTTGAAGTCCAAGGAAGACATGAAAAATCACTAACAGATAAGAATGATGCGACATCTTAGATTCTATTACCATTTTCATCAGATTCTAAATTGTTTCTTTATAGTATTGCATCCTAATGGTCTTATGCAATGTTAATCATAGAATATAAGGTGCCTCAGCAATATGCATTACAGTAAAGGTATTCCCAAACTATTGACTTCAAATCAATCATTACGCATACTTCCCAGTGGGATGTATCCATTACTGGTACAATTCCTTCAGTTTAGACTTCATTATGGAATGTATGCACTTGAATTTGTTAAGTTTCTTGAGTTGATTGGTTAGCATGGATGATACGGAAAATTTTAGAACTACAATGACATACCAAAGATTTTATGAACAAGAATTCCAATTAAGATGTTTGTTGGATGATGACATCTATAACTATCAACATTGACACATTTCTTTTGATATTTTTGATGTTTCTTCCATTAGTTTATATTGAGTTTAAGAGTGTGAAGTGATCCGTATGATTTATATCCACAGCAACCAGGCATTGGAGGCGAAGTAGTGCCTCACCAAGATAATTCATTCCTGTACACTGAACCGACAACCTGCACAGGGCTTTGGTTGGCTTTGGAAGATGCGAACGTAGTAAATGGTTGCCTGTGGGCCATTCCCGGATCCCATAAAAGTATTTTCTATTTTAATGGGCTCTTTAGTTGTTTTATACTTGTAGAACTGATGCATAAACAATTGCATGTGGGCCATTCTTGGATCCCACAAAAGTATTTTCTATTTTAATGGGTTACTTGGTTGTTTTGTACTTTTAGAACTGCATAATTTGATCTTTCTTTGTGTGTGTTGTTTTATTTAGATGGCCTGGTGAGAAGGTTTCTTAGAGGGGAGCAGGGTGTTTATTTTGATCGACCATCCCCTTCTTATGATCAAAAAGATTTTGTTCCAATTGAAGTTAAAGCCGGTTCTTTGGTTGTTATTCATGGCGACCTTATTCACCGGAGGTGAGTTTGTACACACACACACATATTTCATGTATAGGAGTCAGTTACCAAAATGATTGTGAGTGCTACTTTTCAATAGGTGGTAAGTAACTCTCTTTTATTGCATGTTCAAACAGTTTTGAGAATATGTCCCCGAAATCAAGACATGCCTACAGCTGGCATGTTGTAGATACTGATGGCTGCAAGTGGGCTCAAGACAATTGGTGAGCAAATTGATGTGGCTTAACTTCTTGGGACTTTGTTTTATGCTTTCAAATCATTTCCAGCATTTAGTTATGATTGATCAACCAGTGAATACTTTTCTTCTGATTATGTTCTTTCGTATTCTTTAACTCCTAAGATTGAAAACGTACTAAAGCTGAACTCCTTTAAAAATATGTTCTGCTTGACATTTAATCACATGTGCAACATACATCATACTTTTCCAAACTGAATGCTTTCAAGCATGCTGTTTTGCCAACTGCTTTTTTGCTAAACACAATCTTTATGCCTTTTATTATCTTCCCCCAGGATTAGAAGAAAAGCAGAGCCAGAGCCTCTCTATGTTTCTTGATTCCAACACAAATCGATATTACTTGGTTGTTTGATGTGCAGAGTTTTCAATAAAACTCAGTTGACTCGATATATGATATTTGATCAGTTGCAGCCTTGTAAAATAAGGGTATGTATTTGCTTTTCGTCACGGTTTGGACCCTTAGAGGTTCTAACCAAGGAGCACGCAAATCCCAAAAATGCATAGTTTCTCCTCCAAAAATGACCTTTCCGGTGGGAATTTTTGTTTTTTAACCGTTTAGGGAATGGAAACTGAATTGCCTTTTGGCTTTCCTCGAAACCAATTTTTGGTTTTTGTGATAACAAGGGGGATTACATCTTTTGGTTTTAACTATCCTACCTTTGTGGTAACAGAGAACTGTTCCATTTCACATAAGCTTAAGCTACTCATTCTTCCAAGTAATTGGTGAAAAAGTCGTTTCCATTTTATGCTTAATTACTTATATGGGATCGCCATTATGATGGTGAGTTGTTTGCTGTTGAACTCACTTGAATCGGACCCCACTTATTTGATGGTAACAACAGAATTGAAATTAGGATCTCCGTTGAATTGATATTTCAATCTTTTGATTTAGAAGAACTTAAAATTGATATTGTGAAAATTAAAATATTTAGAATTTCAAAAACAATTTTATGTAAACAATATGATGCAAATTCTTACAATTTTAGAAGTTGGAATTCTAATTTTAGTTGACGTCCAAATAATAGACTATCTTAGGAGGCGGTTAAAAGCATCAGTTTATAGATGTAAAAATTTGTGCCTTTTTATATTCATCATACAGATACAGATTTTTAATAGTTCTTTTACAATTAAATTAGGTGTTTACAAGCTAGCGAGGGAATTAGTCACTGGATCCGTCTTAAATTCTTGGGCCAGCTGTCCTACCTGTGAGGTGCCTACAAACTAGCGAGGAAATTAGTCACTGGATCCGCCGGTGGATACCCTGGTCTAAGATTAAAAAAAAAAAAAGTGTGACATTATTAAAGATCCTAATTACCTCTATTATATCTATTAGTTATAAAGAATTTTGTTATTGAATAATTGTGACGCTTAATGTTTCAATGGATAGAGGTGTGGTGGTTGGCCCAAGCCACACTTCACACTTGGCTCGTAATTTAGTATATTAATTTTTGGGTTATATTAACTCGAGTCCACAATTTTTGCTAAATGTCAATTTAGAATCTATTCAACGTCTGTCAACATGAAGAGTGGATTGAATTGAACACACTATGATACTTGAGAACCATGCTTCGTCCATTAACTTGTATTTTTTCGAAAATTTAATAGCTCTGTAATATAATATTATCACCAAAACCACATTTTTTCTTCTCCTCATGTTTCCTTTGCGTACTTACCGGGTATGAATCAGTTAAGGGACTTAATTCTAATAGGGTATTTTGGTTGACTCAAATTACTATTCTATTTTTGACATATTCTTGGTAATATGTTATTTTTTTTGTTTGGTTAAAGAAAACATACATAGTATATAATTCAAGAGTTTACTTATTTTTTGCGTTTGAGACTAATAGATATTTTGATCTTTTTGTTAGTTATTTTTTTTATCATTTTAAATTTATGTTTTCAAATTAAACATTGACATTACATCATTATTAAAAATTTGTAGGAATAAACAAAACTAAATAATACATCATCATTTTCATCATCACACCAAGTTGAATCTTGTACCAATGCAAGGTCTGGAAATGTCTGATAATACACAACCTTATCCTTACTTCGTTGTGTATTAAATATGATTAAATTTATATGAATAGTTTGATCTTAATTTTAATACACATTCTTATCCTTCCTTCTTACGAGAAGTGAGGAGAAGGTTGCTAAGATCAAACTATTCATATAAATTTAATCGGAACTATAAAATACGGTCTTATTTAAACCTATGGAAAGCTCCAATTCATCATGATTAGTAGAAATTGTATTAATAAATCATTTCCGGAAGGGGTAATAGCTAGAACTAGTGACAAGAGTGATTCTTAAGATACCATTATAGTAGAAATTGTATTAATAAGATACCATTAATTAAAGTGACAATTTTATGTGTAACCAATAGCTATATAGATGACATTTCCTATTATTAAATTGCCAATAGGTCTATATACTTTTTTATAAGTATCCATTCATTTAATAAATGAGACTCACAGAAATTAAATGGAAAGATGCTTATAAAATAAGATAAGAACAAAATAACAAAAACAAGTGATCTAAACCTAAGGTCTGAGCCTTCACATGTGAGAAGCAGCTTCAAATATCTCTTAGGAATTAAAAAAAACAAAAAGAGAAAATCAGCTTCCCTAAGTCAGTCCTCAGAGTATACTGAAACATTTGTAGCTTCTTCTTGTTATTTAGGGGTGGCGTGATACCGATTTGTCGAGGGCTAGTAAGGAAGTTCTGATCAAACATGTTTTACAGTCTATTCCTCTCTATATTATGAGTGTCTTTCTTTTCCCAGTAGATATGTGTACTCAACTGGAAAAGATTATGAATTCGTATTGGTGGGGAAAAGGAAAGGGAGAAGGTGAAGTTCATTGGATGCGGTGGGATAAGTTGAGTAGGAGGAGGGATTGTGGGGGTCTCGGGTTTAAGAGTGTGAAAGACTTCAATATTGCTATGCTAGGTAAGGTGGGGTGGAGGTTAATCACTAACAAGGAAGCTTTAATGTGCCAAGTGTTGAGGGCCAAATATTTCCCCCGTGGTAGCTTTTTAACTGCTACTTTAGGCAGTAATCCAAGCTATATTTGGAGGAGTGTGCTAGCCAGTCATGAGTTATTAAGAAGTGGTTGTTGACTTTGTGTGGGTGATAGTGTCTCAATAAATATTTTTACTGACCCCTGGCTACCTGATGATGATTTTCCTTATATTCATACTCTAAATAATACTGGTATGGAAGATGTGTGTGTGCAAGAATTGTTTGTTCTCAATCTGACCCAATGGAACCTTAATCTTGTCCAGGAGGTTTTATGCGAAAGGGATGTGCAGTTCATAAAGAGTATAACCTTAAGCCGTATGACGAGACCAGATTGGTGGAAATGGAGGTGGGAACAACACGGCCACTATTATGTAAAATCCGCATACAAGATGCTCCACGATTGCGCTTCGGTCACAGATGAAGGTGGGTGTCTCATTTGGCGACTACTGTGGCAACTACAGGTGCCTCCTAAAGTGAAGCGTTTCTTATGGCGTGCTCTGTCCAATATCCTCCCTACCAAACTTAATTTATACAGGAAGAAGATTGTAGCCGATGCCTTATGTCCCCTTTGCCAAGAAGTTCCTGAATCCATTGACCATGCTCTTTTGTGGTGCACCAAGGTCAAGTACTGTTGGGACCGTTTGGCTCTGGGAAGACCTGGCCATGGGGTAACTCTTATGCGTTAGATCAGTGACACAGTTCTTACACTAGGAACGGATCAACAACAGGATGCCATTTTGTGATTGTGGTGTTTGTGGAACGAAAGGAACGCTGTAGTCTGGGGACAATGTTTATCCTCTGCTCCGGCGGTATTGTGGGCTGTCCATACTGCGTGCAGGTAGTGGGAAGAAGCTCACAGCATCATGAGTAGTTCAGCACAACATGGCGCAAGGGCTGGTCATCCCACTAGTTGGTCCCCACCTATGGTTGGCCAGTATAAATGCAACGTTGATGCAGCGCTGGATGTTTCTACACGACGTATCTCTTGTGGCATCCTGATTCGGGATCACCAAGGTAACATTATTCATATCTTTGCTAAGATTTTTGATGGTCCCCCTAATCCTACTCTCACAGAAGCAATTGGTATGAAAGCGGTTCTCAGCTGGTTAAAACTTAATCATATACAGTGTAATGTTATTGAATCAAATTGTCTTCTACTTGTGAATGCTTTGAAGGATGGTGTTTCTGATTTATCTTATGTTGGGATGATTATTTCGGATTGTAAAGCTCTTCTACATGAGCTTCGGGACATTGATGTCTATCATGTCAAACGATCAGCGAATAGGGCAGCCCATGCCATAGCTAGGGAGGCTTTGTTCCAGTCTGATTTTGTGACTTGGGGAATGGTTTTTCCCCAATTTGTGACTACTATAGCTCGTTTTGAGTTTCCTTCTCCTAATGTAATTCAACCAAGTTTTTTTCGTCAATCATTTGGATCTAGGTCTGGTGTACTGGGAGAGTCTGTTGACTCGGGGTAGATTGGTCCAGTTGATTCGGTTTTCCTGGCTGTTTTATTAGTAATATAGTATCAGTTTCAAAAAACAAAAACCCTACAAGCAGACGCACATGAGAAACTTTTGGTCTTAAGCTTGATGATTATCCCCAACTAAGGGGTGATTATGCGTTTATGTTAAAAAAAAAGTTTAATGTTATAAAATTATATATTCGAAAACAATGTTAGGAAAATCGAGTTTACTATGCTCAATACATATAAAATTACTAGGCTTATATAAAAATATTTGTAATGCATATGATATAATCTTTTTTTTAATAACTATCTCATATGTAAGTGAATGTGTCGTTATGTTAAAATATTCTTTTTAGAATTTTTAAAAGATATATGTTAATCAGTTATTTTTATAACACGAAAAATCTTAACTACTATTTTCAGGTTTATATTGAAAAGATTTTGGTCTTTAAAATAACTACATATATTGAATTGATTATTTATTTTACATAGTTATGTGACGATTCAACAATAAATTCAATTTAAATAAATCTATCACAACACAAACACAACCTTTTAATACGTAATCAGTAATCTTAAAAGGTTATAGAAATCATAATATGAAATCAAGTGTTAGAAACTCTTTCAAGAGTTTTCCTTAACACTCAGCTAAGCGTAGACATATTAAAGTCATTTCACTACATGGATCCTGAATAACTATAAATATAGAGGAGAGCTAACAATTTATCTACATTGACACATGCCAATAGCTATTTAGGCAAAAAGCATATTACAAAATTACTGGAAAGTTTTAAATAAGTTATAAAGGTGTTTTTCCTTTAAAGATTTTTTAAAAAATTAAAATTAACAGATATAGGTTCTAAGTTAAGGAAGAATTTAAGGTTTATAATAATTTCAAAAAATTGGATTTAATATATAAAATTTTCCTTGATAAATTTTATAAATCTATCTCTACAATTACATAATGTTGACATTTTCAGTGATTCATTAGATAAGATAAAGGGTTTCATCTTAATTAATGGTTAATTTATGGAATCAATTATATAGCCATAATTTTGGTGGCCTTCATATGTAGGGAATTTTATTTAAATTAACTTTGCACATTAAATGATTTATGTTATGTAAGAGTAATTTAGACATTAAATAATAGCCATAAAATCCATCAATTTAGTAGCCTCTTGATTTTTTCTTTAATTCTAAATATGAAATTGAGGTTTAGTCGAGGAGTATAGAATTTATGTCTTGGGAAATAAAAAAGGTTGAATTGTAAGTGTTTTGAGGGGGCTTGGGAAAAGATTGGAATAAGGTTAAATGAACCCATATACACCCGGGATATTATATATCAATTGGAAGCCTTAAGAACATGGTTATGAGCTCTATCTTTATATATAAATCACTTCATCTTTATTTCTCTTTCCGATATAGGATAATTCTACTGGTGAATCTCTGACATCTCACTTTTAACAAGTGAATTCATCCATATTATCCTAACTCTTCCTTAATTCATAACTACTGCGAAGCATTTGAGTCCCTTCATGTGATCATTTATTTGACTTAAATCCATGGATCACCATTCATTTGACACAAATCTATTAATCTCTACTCATTGAACTTCACTGACCTAACTTTGATACCAATATTGGGTTTTGAGGTGTACATGGCTAAATCATACTTCTAAGGAGCTGAAAGTAAAAAGAGGAAGCATTATGGTGGGTTTAGTGAAAAAGTGGAAAGAAAAGCTTCCACAATTCTTAGGATTCTAGGAAGGCTAAGACTAATTAAAACGGAAAAGAAAAAGATCCCACTAAGAAGAAAAGCATCAAAAGAGTGAAGTGCTATAATTATGGCATAAAAGGGCACTTCATTGGTGATTGTCACGAACTTAAGAAGAAAACATCATATTATATCGTTTATTATATTGTATTTATCTTTTTTTTTGGTAAGAAGAAAGCTCACAAAGACATAAATACTTTTATAGTATTAGATATTTAATTACAACATTTAATACTTGTAATATAAATTCTAATTTGTGGCATACTAGAGTTGGTCATATTATATAAGATTGAATAAATCAACTACTTAAAAGAGGATTTTTTAAGAAGAAATAGATTAAGTATTATCTACCTGTAACCATTATCTATGTAGAAAAATAGCACGAAAATTATTTGATAAGAGATAAAGAACTAACTATTAAGCCATTACATTTAATTCACTAAGATATATATAGCCTAACGAATGTGAGAGCAAGACATGACAATATACTTATTTTTATCACCTTTATTAATTACTATATTCGGTATGGTTATATCTATTTGATTTCTCATAAATTTGAAGCATCATATTGTTCCTAAAAGTATATGACTTTAACCAATTAGATAAGCAAATAAAGGCTCTAAGAACTGATAGGGGATAATAGTACTTTTTTAATTAATTTAAGAGGTTAAGTGATGAAAAATGAATAAATAGAAAAATGAATATTCCTAACAAATGGTGTTGGAGAGAGGAGAAATAGAATTTTCCTTTTAAAAAATTTAAATCTATAATGGTTCAGGAAAAATTTACATATCACTTATTTGATGATGTGTTATTAAAAGCAATACATGTACTTGATTAGGTGTTTATCAAATTAGTTACTAAAACATCATCTGAGTTATGGATAAGAGATTTGATTTATAATATCTAATTAAACTCTCGGTGATGTACCATTTACATTCATGATTCCTCATAAAAGTATAACAAAATTAGGTCCTAGAAGGAAGAACAATCTCTCTAAAATATACTTTAAACATTTCAAGGGTATGTGTTTATAGGTTAACGAGGTTAATAAAAAGTAATTGAATGTAGATTGATGGAGATCACTGTCTTGGAGAGTGCTTGTCTAAGGCAAGTAAATATAGGACAAAACTTATCTCTATATGAGATATCGAACTAAGCTAATATAGTAAGTTGAGTCCAATTGGATGAAATAGATCTAAGTGAGAGTAATTTAGGGAATTATGGATTAGTTTATGATTAATAGTAATTGACTCTAGTGCCCTCCTATTATTTGATTCAAATAGGAACAATATGAAAGTAGAGAAATATGTTCCTCAAAACATTCAATTGTACCTGCAGTATGAGCAGATTAATTTCTAAATAGAATTTTAACGTTAAAAGGCAAACCTTTAAGGTAATTCCATATGAAAAACAATGATTGGAGAAATGTGAAAAGACTCTATCTGGTTTTGACAAGAAAGAATACGTTAAAGCAATAGAAGAAAATTTAACTTTAATGATCTTAAACTAAGTTAGAGACTTGGTTAATCTTCTTAAAGGAACTAAAGCCATTAAGAACAAATGAGCTCTCAAAATTAAGCAAAGGTCTAATGGCAACATTATAACCCAATAATTCATCTAGTGTTTTCAAAGGGAAAAAACATAATGACTATGAGGAAACATTCTCTCTGTTGTGAAGTTTACATCAAGTTGATTAATTATATCTTTAATTGCTGGAATAGAGATTTATATCAAATGGATCTAAAGACTACATTGAATGGAAAACTGGATGAAGAAATCTATATAGAACAACTAATATGCTCTATTTAGAAAGGCCATAAGCATAGAATGTGTAGATTATTAAAGTTGATTTATTATCTATAACAATCTTTGGGTTATGTTAAAAAAAACGATGACAATTTTATTAATAAAAGGACTTGAATACAAGACTCAAAACACACCGAAGGAGTTGTAAAAACAGGAACAAAAGAACAAAACTTGGACACACACTACACGCACTACACTTTAGGACACTTTTCTCTCTCAAGACTCACTTCTCTCTCTTTGTTTAGTGGTGGTACAAAATGGTGTTAGGATTGCCTATTTATAGGCATCCATCACCAACCTACATGCAAGTTGTTAGAAGACTCTAGACTTGCTAACTTGCATCGTCAACTTGCTAACTTGCATCGCCAACTTGCCAACTTGCATCGCCAACTTGCCAACTTGTGTAAGTTGCAAGAAAATTCTAGATTTGCAAGTTGCCCACTTGCAAGATTTTTCATATCTAGAGTTTTCTACAAGTCTCTAAAATTAGTTGGTGATTTCTAACACTCCCCCTCACCAATTAATTTCTCTTCAAAGTATTTCTTGAGATTATCCAAAGCTGCTCGCAAAACTCTTCATGATTTATTCCGCTGAGCCCTTTTGTGAATATATCTGCAACTTGGTCTTCTGTCTTGATGTGCTTCATTTTTATACCGCCTTTGAGAACATTTTCTCGAATATAATGATAATGTACCTCCGCGTGTTTTGTCCGTGCATGAAATACTGGATTCTCCGCTACTTGTATTGCTGACTGATTATCACATAATAGCTCCACCGAGTAGTCTGTTGGTTGATTTAAATCTTTTAACAATTGTATCAATCATGTGCATTCTTGTGCTGCCATTGCTGCTGCTCTATACTCAGCTTCTGTACTTGATAAGGACACTGTTGGTTGTCTCTTACTGCACCAAGAGATTGCTCCCGAGCCAATGTTGAATAT
>JAOSBP010203006.1:0-12463 GCA_027563825.1 Erythroxylum mucronatum | reverse complement strand
TCTAACAAGATAACATAAAGATAGAGTTTACATTGATCTAGAACACTATCTAGAATACTAACATCCTTATCCGCGAATATCTCCACTATCTTCAGATATTATCCTTATCCAAGATCTCCCCGTGATCTCTATTCGCTGATGATGCAGTGTGATCTCGCCGAAGCCCACTAGTACACTGGTCTGATCCAATGCTTTTCACAACAAGTCCGTTTGTCGTGGTCCATCCATCCGAGCTTGGCTAAGTCCTTTGTCCGTCAAGTCCTAGCTTGGGTCGAGTCAATCTCCACAGGGTCCGAGACTCTACCAAAATTCACACCAAGTCTAATCTCACTCTCCCATCAATGCCTTAGTGTTTTCGCATGCCTCCCTCATACGTGCAATCTCGTCGCTACAAGTCACAAACCAAGTAAGCATAAAACCTCGCAGGTTCACATACCTTCGACCTGCCTCACCGAAGTTAAGTGATAAAGCGCCTCGTCGCGCTTGTATGCCTTCGCGCATCCTCGCGGGGTCTCACATGCCTTTGTGCCTTCTCGCGCACTCTCGAGTCTTTGCCTTGTTTCCTCGTCAACACGCCTTCCTCGTGCCAACATACGTGCCAAGCATTGGCCAAGGCTCGCCAACACTCGCACGATCCCGTATTCTGAACTTAGGGGTCTAACACTAAGCATAAAGCTTAGTAGAAAATAACTAAACAAGATATAATTTGACGACTGTTTCTAACAGTAGTCAAACTGTTAGATATACATAATCAGATCACATCTCAAGCAATCTTTAATTGTTCATATTAAAGCGTAATCCAAATAATACGTATCTCAAAACAGAATATAATGTATCAAAACAGGATATATTAGCTTAAGAGCAAAACTTACAAGTATCATAACAGAATACCATAATATCATAATAGAACTTTAAAGTACCATAACAGAACTTAACTGTATCAAAATAGTATCTGATTATATAAGAACAGAACTTTCAAGAGTTTGAGGTACGTCATAATAGTTATTTTCTTGTTACATTGATTTATATTCACAAAGTTCATAAACATTGAAATTTGGAGTCGTTGGACCGAGTATTGGACATCACCTGCAGCAATGTCCATATCAGAGCAAAATTCGGTCAACAGACGTGGAGGCCCAGGGGGTGAGAGTCTTCCAGTGCAACGGGAGGATCAATTATTCACTACGAGCATGCATATAGACTTGTAAGTATCTAAACTTCACACCTATTTTGATCCATTTTGCTTCACTTTATTGAACATATTGATTATGATATAAATGTCTGGTGCCATATATGGTTGTGTGAAGTTGTTTTCTTTGTTGAGCAGGGGGCAAATATCATACATATAGAGGAAACTCTGCCGAAATTTTTATAAAATCTAGTTCACATCTGACAATTTAGGTTATACATGTAGGAAAAGTCATTGGGCATCAAGCCTACACCTATCCAGCTATTTTTGCACACCCACACGAAGAAACATAAATACAATTTTTAATTTCTTAACAATTATACCTTAATTACTAATGTAAGTATTGTTTCCTAATAGGATCAAATACAACAAAATATTCAGCGACAGTCTCAGGAGGAATAACTTATAGACGAGGCTCAGACATATCTTGATGTCGTGGGTAGTAGGAACCGTCGTGGAAGAATATTCGGCCTAGGTTCATTTGCGAACAGTTGTTATTCGCGCTTTTCTCTGTCCAGTACAGCAACATCTGCTCGGCCATTGCAAACTTATGAAGTATCCAAGCTTCGGGCCACAATGGACACATTGAGGGAGCAGATAGTTAATCAACGTATGGAGCATATGGAGGAGATAGCTAAAATGAGAGAGGAGATGAGAGAGAAGATGAGAGACAACATGAGAGAGGAGATGCAACAGGTATCAAAGATGAAAGAGTCGATTGAGCAAATAGAGCAGGCAGCTAAGATAAGAGAGGAGATGGAGCGGCTTGCTAAGGTGAGAGCGGAGGTAGAGCAGATGACTAAGATGAGAGAGCAAATGGAGCAGATGACTCAACTTAGGCAGGAGATGGACCAGTTAAAGGGGATGTTTAACAATTCAGAGCATCCACGATCACCACGACATTAGCTTATCATTGTCATTTGTTTTCAATTAAAAAACTTAAGATTTGTTCATTGTTAAGTATTTATTATTAAATTAAATACTTTATAAGTTGTATTATTAATTAATGTTCTCTTTAAACAAATTATATTGGCAAATTAATTTATTATGAACAAAGAATATTACGTAATATAAATCAATTATATATACAAAATAATATAACAATATTATGCATTTATAACAAAAACATAACATTGGAATTAAAAATAAAATAAAATCAGTTTTACCGACGAACGAATATTACGTCGGAAATGTTTAAGAGACTTACCGACGGCATACATCGCCGTCGGTAAATTAATTGATAGTTTTAGATAATTACCTTCGGAGCACCGACAAAAAATTTTCCGTTGCTACATTTCATCAATGGAAATTCACTTCACATATTTCGTCGTTAAATTATTTCCGACAATCAAGTACCGTCGTTAATGCCGTTGCTAAAATATCAACAGAATATTACGGTCGGTAATTTTAGCTATGGCACGTTTACCGATCGATTTCTTGGCCACCAAATTCCGTCGGTGATATTAGTTACCGACGAAAATTCCCAATTTACAATTTTCCGTTGGTAATTAAGTTTTTTCGTGTAGTGTAGACTATTAACAAATTTCTTAAAAAGAGTCATGCACTTGGTTGGGTTGAAAGTTTGTAAATATAATAGGCAATGAATAGTGGTAGGCTGACTTGTAATGCGTGGCTTAGGACTTGGGAATGCATTGCAGGAAAATTTGAAGTTTATTGGGCCCCCTACTTTCATTGGTTGGTATAATGTTTGTTGCACTTAATGACTTCTATTTATTTACTGATTTTCATTAAAAAGGTGAATGTATATTTGTTTAGTTTATTTTTCTTATTCAATTATATTTACTTTTATAGTAAATGGAGAAACCTATGATGCAGCTCCGTTGAAGCTTATCAGTGAAATAATTCATGAGCTTAGGAGTCATAGCGAGAAGAGCCTTTCTCGATTCATGTGGTATAACAACACCACGTATCTTTGGTGATGCTATCCTCGTATGCCCTCTGACCAAAGGTAGCTTGTGTGAGGTGATTAAAAAATATTTAGTTGAGATCAAAGGTTGCACAAAATCTTACATAAAAGTTAGTCATGATATAAAATGGTAAATGTAATCATTGCTTAAAGATTATCAAAATGAGAAAGAAAGAAAGTAGAGATTGAATTATAAAAGTGGAGTAGAAGTTCAGTTTGCATTGGTGGGGATGATACTGATAATACTGAAGATGGTATTCCTACCTAAGAACAAGGGATTGTTGCAACTGATATCAAGAAAAGAAGAAGACAAGTGCCTAGCATTTTAACTTTATGAATATGTCTTGGAGTTCAACCTTCAATTTATGCTACATTTCAATTCAAAGAAACAATTTATAATGTAAAAAGGGTAATTGCTAGATGATAATATGATGTAGGTATATCATTCAATATTCTTTAGTCTAATCATTATCAACTTAGAGTGGATGTTATTGCCTTTATTGGTCCAAGATTAAAGCTCTTTATGAGTTAGTTAAATAAAAAGTTATTCGAGTGAAAAGAAGAAGGATTTGGAAACTCGTGAGTGCTCAATCATCTGCAATAGTTGGACAAATAGAAGATATGAGTATGTTATAAATTTTTGTTAGTTTATTTGGTAATATTTTTTAAGTCAATTAATGCATCCAACTTTGTTAAATATTGATATTTTATTTTATATATTCGATGAAGTTGTTATTGAAATTGAATAAGAAAATATTATATAGTTTATCATTGATAATGATGTTACTTATAAAGTAGTTAGAAAGAGATTATAAAGTAGGTATAATTTTTTATTGGATTTTCCTGTTGTATATTATAATGACATGATGTTGAAAAATATAGGAGATGCTATGTACTTACTTGTCATTGATCAAACTTTCCATAAATAAAGAAAAGTGACTAAATTCATTTGTAATCATACATGTTCTAAATCTGATGAGAAAAGATGTTACAAATAATAAGAATTTGTATCATTCTCTCATTACAAGATTTGTAACTAATTTCGTATTACTCAAACGTTTTGCTTAAATAAAAGAGTTAAAAACAAGTATTTGCAAGTAATAAGTGCATTCGTCTCATTATATCGGGTCTAATATTGAAATGGAGGTTTTTATAATTATATTTGAAGATGATGAATTTTGGTCCTAATCTCAATTTGTAGACTGAGTTTATGAGCATTTAGTGAGAGTACTATGTCTAGATAATAATGATGAGAAGTCAATAATGGATTACTTTTATAATGATAAGAAAAGAGTGAAAGAAACCATCAAGACTAATCATAAAAATAGAAATTCATTATGCACGCCTTATGTTGTAATCATTAATATGAGGTATGAAAAATAACTTTATTTTATTTTGTTTGTTAGTGATACATTTTTTAAGCCAAGTATTTATTTTAGACCAATTCTCACAGAAAATTTGAAGTTAATAGAATAATGTTTTTAACCATTATAGCAATTATTTCAAATGACATGATACAAATCTCAATAGTTTAGAAATGGAGACAATATTGATCTCTTAGCGTATTAGGTTTTTGAGAAACCATATCTTATAAATGAGAGTGACTTAGAAGATGATCTTAAATGGAAAAGTAGTAACATGTCATTTGGTACATTTGAGCTTAAATGATGATGATAATGTGACTCTCTTTAATGATGAGGATTTTGTACTAAATGAAAATTAGAGCTAATATAATTTAAATGAATATGTTATGAAATGAAGTTTAAGGTTCTTCATTTTTTTCTCTTTAATTTTAGTTTCTCTTATATTTGATATATATATGCTATAAAATTTATAACTGTATGTATTTTTGTTTCATATTTTGTGTTGTTTTACTATGCTCTTATGTATGAACTCTTGTTATTATAGGCCTATATTATTCTTATTATATGATTTTTTGCTATAATTAATTGTAACATTCTAAGTACTTTGTGTTATTCTTAGTTTTATAATTGCAAGAGAATTAAACAATCATTTGTTATATTAATTGTGGCTATTATTAAATACTAAATAGGAATGATTTTTATATATATGAAAAATATATGAAAATTAATATTAATATGAATATGAATAAAGAGAAAGTTGTCATATCAATTTTATATTATTATGAATTTTTAAGATATAGGATGAAGTCAAGTTAAAAACTATATAGTAAGATATATTATAGGATAAAAACTATATAATAAGACATGTTATAGGACTGTTTTAATTTATAAAATTAAGGGATTTTTTTTATAATTTTAAAAAATTATGTGAAACGGTATTTAATATTGATCAATACCTATATTGTATTGTATCGAAAAAATAGTACTAGGTCTTGTATGGTATTTGCAACACTGGAAAGTCTTGCTAGGAACTTTTCCTTTTAAAAGGAATTATAACACTACTCTTATAAGAAATGTATCCTTATACCATTGAAATATAAATGCATTTTATAAATAAGATTAATAATTCAATATTTCTTTCTTTTAAATGATATGTATTTCTTATAAAATATAAGGGAATTCCTAATATTAAGGTTGGGATATCATCTTTTATGAGTTCAATATTTTTATCTAAAATAATTTCTCTTTCTTTATTAAATCTAACATCTTGTAATATATCATGTTATTGTGACTATTTTAAATGATAATCCACCAACCATTTAATTGTCTTGATAATCTCACTACTATGAAATGGTTATGATATAGCCTAAGGTTCCAACCTAATTTTGTTATATAAGCACTAGCAACCATTTTCATTTGTTATAATATATTTACTGTATTAAATTTAGACATACCATCTATATTTTACATATAAATAAAAGTATCATTGTATTATATTTATTGTAAAATGTTGGGTTTATTACTAATATTATTTTTGGAAAATAAAAGGAATTGTATTAATAGTAACAAAACCTAAAAAAACATTACAATGAATCGCTTAATCTGCCTATAATTTAGCAAAAAACTGAAATTACAAAAAGATTAAAACATTGATACTTTGCATTACAACATCCATTTGTTCTTCATGTTTGAATTTTGTTTGTTATTTGCTATCAAAGCTTCCCCCGATCTAGTTGATAGCGTTTTCTGCAATCTGGTATTTTTCCTCTTGAGTTCTCTTATATAGTCTCCTATCTTTTTTCTTTCCATATAGAGTAATTGGTCGTTGTAAAGGTTATTTTAATAAGCAACCCATTTTGCTTTCCTTGCTTAGTGGTTTCAATGATCACGTTCAAAGTCTTAACCTACTTAAATGTGTAACAAGGAACTGGCAATAAATACAAAATTCTGCTCTAATTTTCTTTAGTGTGCCTGCAAAAGAAAAATAAGTGATTCGTGTTTTCTTTAGCTTGGTTGCAAAGGACACAAATGAGATCATATACCTTAAACCATCTATCTTTGGTTCTGAGGCTATTCTTGATCACTAAGTGAAAACTAAGACTTTTGGGTTTAGAGACTGCTTCCATAGATTTGCATGCTAAGGAACTTCTTATGCATTGCTTGCAATTAGCTTATGACAATAATTATTAGTGAAAGTCCCTCTGAGATTAGGAGACCAAATGATGTTATCTTCTTTATGCCCCTCAGGAATTTGAGGTAAGTATTCAACAAGTAGAGAAAAACCTCTAAAACTGGTATACCATTCTCTATTGTGGACGAGTGTAGAGACTTTAGCATTTATAAGGATTTTGTTTCTGAGTTGTGAAGTGTTTGTTCTTTGAATGAGAGGACTGAAGTTAGTCCAATTATCGAACCAAAACCTAAGTATATATATTTCCCAAATTATGTTTGATGTGTGAATATATCATACCTCTTAGATTGAGCAGATATTTGAAAATTCATGAGAATTTAATATTAATATCAAAAGCAATGGTTTTATGAAAGAAGTTATATTTTCAAGTACCTAGTATATTTATTAGTATATTTCCTAGAGGTTTGGCTACATTTTTGACAAGTTTTATTATAAAGGAAATATTAAATTGTTGACAAAAAGATTTTAACTCTTTTTTAGTTATAAAATTTTCATTCTTCAGTTGTCTTTGTATTTTCATGTCTTCATACAATTTTTCATCTTTTTGTATAATGAATTAGTTCTTCACATGATGGTCTATTTTAAGGTATTGGTCATTGTAATTTTTCCTAATTTTATTCCCAAGTTTTTCTCCCTTTTGTATGATCAATTATCTATTGTTTGTTTATTTATTTACTTATTTACTTATTTTTTATTTTTATTTTGAATTTGAATTTGAATTTCTTTATTTATATTTATACTTTTATTATTATTTATTATTTACCTTTACTTTTATTTAAATTTTATTTATGCATTTATTTATTTATGTATTTGAATACTATTTTTTTCAAATCGTTTTCAAAATTTTTTTCCTTTTGGTTCTATTAGAAATATCTTCTTTACTAATTAGGAGTAAGGTTGTATACTTCTGAACCTCTCCAAATCTTGCATCTCAGTGAAATTTTTATTAAAACTGTGTTATTATTATTATTGTTGTTGTTGTTATTTGTAAGTTTTTCTTCTAATAAAGGGGTGAAAGTCTTATAATGAATGTTTCCTTCTAAAAAGATTTGCCATATTACTCTTATAAGAAATGTATCCTTATGGCATTTAAAATTTGATTTTTTATAATTAGAATTTGACAATAATTCATCAATTTCATTTTCTACATAGGATGGATTTTCTATAAAAAATATAAAGAGATTGCTAATATCAAGGTTGATATGTTATCTTATATGATTTTACTTTTTTCATTTGAAAAATTTTCTCCATCTTCATCAACTTTAACATTTTCTAGTATACACATGATGTTGTGACTTGAATAATGATAATTTTAGTTGTCTTGAAAATCCTATTACTAATAAACTAACTATGGTATAGTCAGAGCTTCCTAATTATGTTATATATGCATTGCATCCATTTTCATTTGTTATAATATACTTGTTGTCTTATATTTAGATATAGCATATATATTTTGCTCATAAATAGAAGTATGAGTCTATTTTGTTTAGTATAAAATCTTGAGTTTATTATCAATATTAATTTTGAAAACAATTGTTTTGTGAAAATAAGATTTTAGTGAATTCTTCAATATATTTTATTTAGTATAGGAGAAGGTGGCCAGAAATTACCAGTTTTTGAATTATTATCTTGTTCAATCATAGAGTTTTAATTTACTTCTTGAGAGGTACTAGTATTTATCTAAGTTTGACTCATAGTTTCTATGGGAACATTGGTTGTATCTTTTTATGCTAAAATGTTTAATGGTTGTGAAGATAATGATGTCATAGATAATGTTTTAATTTATTTTATTTTATATTAGCTAAAAGGAAACTTTTACTATTGTTTTTTAATTGGATAGAATTACTACTAAATAATTCATGAGATTTAAACATAAAAGTTTTAAAAATATAATTGTTTTGTAATAATAGTATTGTTTTCTATTTTTTTAATTATTGTAAGCTAATTTCTTATGATTTTAAATAAATATTTTATAATTCTTTTAACATATACTTATCCACATAGGTATATTTTATAACATACCACTACCATAGAGCATATGCCTGAACATCCAGAGGACATTCAGAACATACCCTATGAAAATGACATGTTAGAGAAATCACATCAACTTATTATGGCATTATACAGAACATAAGTATTTCCAAAGATCAAAACTCCTCATTTCATTCACAAAATGAAACTTACTTATATTGTCATTACATTTTATAATCCATGTTTATATATAACATATTTGGGAGTTTAAAGTTCTATACAAAAAGTTCAATATGAAAGGAGAAGCTAAACAAAAGTATTATATCTAGACTCCACAGGTATCAACTGATCAGACCTTGAGTCATTCTTGTTTCCAAAATTGACAGTACTAGACTTCTATTATATCACCTTAAAAGCTAAGTCTCCCTTATACCTGAAAATCAACGTTGCAATTTTGATGAGTTTGCGAACTCAGTGAATGAACCATCATCGATTTGCTCACTCAAGTCAAAACACAAATATCACAAGTATAAACCAAATTCACAAGTGTATTTCCCAATTCAGCAGATGTACATCATTCAATATTGAATACCAAATCACAATATACATCATATCTCAACAGTACATTACAAACATTTCATATAATCATTTATCTTAATCATTTATATGATCAACATGTACACAAACATTGCATATCACTATATTAACACAATTCAATAATTCTTCGCAATCATTTATATGATACATGTAAAGATATATATATATATATATGTATATATATATAAATGTAAATGCACATGTGACTTCATTTTTATTTTTACTTTGTTGTGACTGAGTAACTATTTACTGTCCCATATCCATTGTAGATATTGGGCTCATTTCATATTCTGTCTCGTATCTATTGTAGATACCGGGCTCATTAATAACTGAGCCTTTGGCTCTTTGTGCATATTTTTGAGCTTTAAGCTCTTTTTCACACTGGTCACTCTAGTCACAACTCCTTTATCTGATCACGCATACCAATGTGATGGAATGCTTCAATTCACATAATATGCTATCAATAACTTTCATTCAATGTGAATAGACATTTATCATATTCATTGGATCTGAGTCCAGCATTCAATATTCAGTTGAGTACACAATTTCCATATTCACATATAATTAGAAAGCACTTTCAATACAATCCCGAATATCAAACTCCTCAGGCCATTAATGTCTGGAATTATCACAATCATATCAATAACAGTTCAATATCTAAAATTTAATAAAAAACAATTCAGTCATAGAGAGAAAACATCTAAGTTAACTTACAGTACGCTTCAGATAAGCTATAGCCTTGATGACCTGGAAATGTCTGGATGCTGACGATCAATTTGTGCTTCTTTAGTCATGCAATACACACATATAGTTCACACATTACGAAGTTGATCAATCATATATGAATATTCAATCATGCACATATATATGTTTCATATTTAATGCATGCTTAACTGACCTTTTTGGGTATGTAACTATTCATAAATCTTGACCATTCAAACATAATATTTTGTATACTACCATTTTGCAATCAGGTTTGTACCTTTAAGTAAACTTGATTTACTCCAAATTCATCAATCATACTTTACACTTATCCTTGAACATTTTCATGATCAAAAGCCTCTTATAACACACACACAATTGTTTCTTTAAATATAGAATTTTAGCAAGCTAGATCTATACATTGACCAAACTTTTCCTAGCAATGTATATTCATACATTTACACAATTATAATTCATAAATACCCCATGTTCTTCAATGCTTATTCATCCATACCTTATAAACATTACTCATGTGCTTAAGATCACATTTGTATTAAAAAAACTCATTTATTCCTTTAACAAATCATAATTTCCAGATTTGAACTCAACCACATCAAAACGGTCCATTCTTTGGATAATGACATCAATTAATTGCATAAACTTATCAAGCTCTTAACCAATTAATCAAGCAACAATCTAGGCTCATTCCTAGCCTTAATCAAATCCAAATATACCAATTTAGAGTGAAATTTCTAAGCTAGTTCAACATGTACACAAGGTTGAAATTAGAATTACAAAATTTGTCATCAACATCACTAATGTGTGTAACTTTACTATCTTCAATACTTTATGAATTTTACAAGCTTAGAGACATCACTAACACCTGAAATTTTCCAAATTTCATGTTCTTTAAGGTTACTTCATTTCAGGTTAATTTAACTTCCATATTGGTTACACCAAGGCTTACAAAATTATGCTCACTTATGTTATTACCAGTCTTTTTTTACAAATACACCTATAGCCCTAATTTTCCAGATTTGAAAACACCTTAATAACACTTATCTTTAGTATGGATTCCTGATCAATTATACTTCAAATCCCAACTTAAATTGTCCATACAACAACCCATAAACTGCTGTTTTCGTACATGCAAAAATAGAACAGAAAAGTACCTATTCATTCTTCATTTTCCAGCACATCTTCAATATTAACATCATATACAATCTATCCCAATTCAATCATCATAATCTTTCTATTATAACATGCCATAAAGATCAATAATTTACTTACTTGTTTAGCTCAAGTTCCACCTCAATTCATCAAGTTAACCTAGCCCTCTATGCATGCAAGATCATCACAAATTCAAGGTGGAAGTAAAATGATTTCAGCAAAGGAAAAATGGTGATAGCAGATTATAGCTATCTTTGAGTAGATTTTTGTGTGGATCTTGACGTGAATGTGAGCGAAACTGAAGCAAAGTTCAGAAGTTGTGAGAGTGTGTGAGTGTTTCGGTGATGAAAGTAATGGAAAGGAGAAGAATAAACACAACAGAAACTACTCCTGTAGTAGCTTGACTCATCAAATGGTAGGTGTCTCCATGTTATAATGGCATATGTCACTATACATGTAAGCCACTGTTAAGTCATTAAATTGCACTTATCTTGGACTTAATTATCGTTAATGTGTTGAAATTATTATCCGAAATTCATGGAATTATCTTATAATTCTTTACAGATGGTTTTCAACACTTTAGAGACGAAATGGAATCAAAAAGATGCAAAAGAATGAAGAAAATCCAAAATTATGGGCACGCCTAAGGATGGAATAAATCTACAGATCAGATTTCAAAAGTCAACTTCGAACTTATCTCAATCTTTAAAGATTATCTTGCCATCTTTCAAGGAGATTACCTACCGAAAATAGAAGAGTGCATTATCTGGAGAGAATCAAGGAAAGATAAGGGAAAAGATAAGCATAAAAGAGAAAGGGGGTGATTCACGCAAGGGAGTCTAGGTTTAGGATAGGTTTTCATTTATGTTGTTTTCTTTTCAGTCTTTTTATGTTTTCTGCACTTTCTTCATTAGTATTTTCGTGTTTTTCAATAAAGAACCAGGGATGGAGACTTTACGCTTTGCTATTTCATTCGTTTTCAATTCTAATATGAGTAGCTAAACTTTTAGTCTTGGTTAAGGGGATCCATGTTATCCGTTAGTATGGTGAGATATTTGAATAAAGTTTACGTTGTTAATAAACATTGAATATCTTTCGATCTACCCTTTTTAATTGAATCCGTTGGTTTCTAGGTGCGCAACTAGGGATTACTGCTAGATTAACGAAATATGACGTTCAGTTTCACTAATCGCAAGTAGCAATTAGGATTGTCTTCTTTACGTTAGAGTCAGAAAATTCTAAGGAGATATTCGCTTGATTGATTGCATGTCGTACATGTATTTCACTTGCTCATTGGTTCTTGATTCGTAAAGCTATTATTCAATTAAACCTATGATCGTATCTAGGTTGTT
>JAOSBP010202960.1:0-12466 GCA_027563825.1 Erythroxylum mucronatum | reverse complement strand
TTAAGGAGGCTTTGTGGATATTTGTTTTAAACTAAATTAGGTTGTGCCAATCCACTACAAAGGATACCTCAATTAAAAAAATTAGGGAAGATTAGTAGGTGAAGATCCTGAAATTGTGATCCCATCCACATCCATATGGTTGTTGTGTCTTCAAACTTTGAATTCAGGGGAAGATTGGATCTCACGTGTCTAATCCTCTTAAGTTGCAACAACATTGAGTTCCCACAATTATGTCTTATACTTTAGCTTGATCCAGCAGAAGATATATCAATCTTTACATTTCAAGTATTAATTAAAAAAACCAAGTATTATTTCTATTCAAGGGTTATGTCTTTAATTTGGTTTCCTTCAAATGTTGTGCTTCGAACAGTATCTTTGGAATTAATGCCATTGATATGCGCATGTCAATTGTATAGTTAATTTTTTGTAAACGCTCGAAAGTAAAATGGTTGTGGCTTGTTTATGATCATTATTTTTTTTACTCTTTGCAGACAGTATTTATTTACAAACATGGATAACAAGGTTTATGATGCTATGTTTAAGTGTTTGACTTTGTGTGAGCTTTGAAATGGGGAGTTGGAATTAATGAGAATGGTGATATTGCTATGCTTGTATGTATACACACAAAAAAACAGAGGAGGAGTGAAAATGCTAAAGGTGGTAGGGCATTGACAGTGTCAACTAGGCAAGCTAACATAGATAGGATTTTGAATGAAGGTGATAGGAATAGCCAGTGGGATTTAAGGATGGACTTAAATGCATTTACATTATTATGTGAAATGTTTCAAGCCTACGGTGGGTTGACGAATACTGGCCATGTGCCTATTGAAGAAAAAGTTTTAATCTTCTTAAGAATATTAGTACAAAATGAATCTAATAGAGTATTACAAGTTAGGTTTATGAGGTCTGGAGAAACAATAAGTAAGGCCTTCCATAGTATGTTGAAGGCCGTATTAAAGCTTCAACATCTGTTGTATGTCAAGCCCATACCAATTCTAGATGATTGCAAAGACAATAGATGGAAATATTTTAAGGTTAGTAAATTTAATTAGCTACAATAAATTGTCTAATTTAACTTTTTTTCAAATTACTAAACTATAACTTTTTTTTGGTGGAATTTTGTTTAAAGGATTGCCTTGGTGCTCTAGATGAGACCTATTTAGATATAGTAGTTCCCCAAACAGACAAACCCAGATGCAGAGGTAAGAGAGGGAAAATATGCACTAATGTTTTAGGGGTGTGTGATAAGAACTTAAGCTTTGTTTATGTTTTTGCAGGATGGGAGGGTTCAGCATCTGATTCAAGGGTTCTGCATGATGCTGTAACGAGGCGTAATGAACTTCAAGTTCCAAGGGGTATGTAAGATTAGAATTATAGCAAATTTGCTAATTTTTAAAAATGTTTGATTACAAATACAATAGTAATAGCATCATTTGTTTATAGGAAATTACTACTTAGTAGATGCTGGCTATACCAACGGTCTTGGCTTCCTTGCACCTTTTAGAAGCACAAGATACCATATTCAAGAGTGGGCAAGAGATGGAAGGGCACTTAGGAACCCAGAGGAACTCTATAATAAGAGACACTCATCTGTCAGAAATGTGATTGAACGTGCATTTGGTTTACTGAAAAAAAGATGGAAAATCCTCATAAACCCATCTTTTTATGCAGCAACCACTCATGTGCACATAATTCTTGCATGCTGCCTTCTGCATAACTTTGTTAGGTTGCGTATGACTTATGATCTAGCAGAGCTTACTCCTCTTGAGGCTGAGGATATGCCAACTGGGGGAGATGCATCTGTCCCTGAAACTGTTGATCGTGTTGAAACAACTAATGAATGGAGTCAATGGCGAGAGGATTTAGTTACGAACATGTTTGATGAATAGAGAAGAAACCATTAAAATGTGAAATTTCTTTTAGTTAATGTTATATTGAGTAAATTGAGGGTTTAATAATTCAATAAATTATTAATTTTTAAATAATTGTGTATGATTTTTCTTATAATAATAAAATTAAAAAAACATAATTAACTTATTTTATGATACAAAATTATTGAAATAAAATAAAATAATTATTAAATAAAGTAATATGCAATGTTGATAATAATATCCTAGTAAGAATCAATCAAAATGATGTCTTATCTAAATAAATAAAATAATCTTAAATTTTCAAACAGAGTTTTAATTGACACAAAACACACAAAAAATAAAAAAGAAGTTATATTTGCTCACTCACTGTTGTTTATTTGTTATTCCTGATATCAGTGTTATACCCGTATCTACTTGGGAATAAAAATTCAAGATTATTTAAAATTCATTCCAGATTTATCAATCTTTATCTTATTAACCACTAACAACCAAACAAGCAAAAATTAAAGAATATAAGTTACATATCCATTCTCATTTCTTCATTCTTAGTTACCAAACGACCGAAAATGAAAATGTTTTGAGTTTTTTATTCTATGACAGATTTGTTAGTCGGGGATTTCATTTTTATCCTTCTTTGTAATTTAATTCCAAATTTGATTTTACGTAGGTCAGCCTCATTTTTAGAACTTGATTTGATTTATTGTTTCAACTTTCAGCAAAATGAAGAACTGAACGCTTCAGAGACGATGGAGCCACATTCAGTTTTACAACATCTCACTGAATCCAAGAAGCAGTTAAACCTTAACTCAGCTACTGATTCTTTATTGGCTATATGGCACATATTTGCTTCTCCCCCTCAATTGGTTAGTAGCGAAGCCTGTGTTCTTATCTCTTTCTCCTTATCCTTTCTTTTCCTCTTTGTACGTAGAAGTTGATTCTGTGGTTTTGGCTTTTGTTATGTTGCTAGGCTGCATGAAAAAATAAAGGTTGGTGTATTGAAAGAAAATAAGAACCTACGTGTCGTTTCAAATCCTTATCAAGCAACTGTCATGGCTAGAGATTCTCTTAAGCAAAGAGAGAAAGCTTAGAAGATGCAGGCTAAAATACAGAAGTTGGAAATTGAAGCTAGTGGTATGAAATAATGTTAAACTTTTTTTGTTAAATGACATTAATTATAGTTAAATTATTTTAATTGCATTAAAATTAATTAAATTAAGTTAGATTAATTAAAATTTTAAATTACAGTAATCAATTAAGTTTAATTAAACTGAGTGAGTTTTGAAATTGAGACTCACGTGATAAATAAAAAATAAAAAATATGTATCATATTAGTCATAAAATTAATATAATTTTGCTAAAATTTTTGTCTATTTAAAATATAGATTAAACGATTTTATTTTAAACAACATAAAATATTAGAGTGATTTGTATTTTAATAAAAATATTAAAATAAAAATGTACATTTTATCCTGAGCAATTTAATTGAAAGATGCAAACTCGAAATTTTGTTATAGCAATCTGGTCTGACCCAGAACAAAACCCGACCTAACAGAGTCATCTTTGTCTACGCTAAACCACGAAAGAGGGGCAAACCAGAACTTTAAGATGACATCTCCGACCTTTATTTGCCCATTTGATTATGACTAATAGGTTATGCTTGCTAGAATAAGGAGAAGATGTCAAAGTCGTTCGCGATAAGAACATTTAGACATGGATACCTTTAAATGCTAAGATTATTGCAACTTTGTATTGAATGGAATATAGTTTTCATCATTTGGTTTATGTTATATTAATCAAAATATTTTTTTGAAAAAGAATATATATATTAATCAATACTTGGTTAATGTGATCGAAATAAAGAACCAAGGTATAAAGAGGATTTTCTGATTGATGTATAACTGTAAACAAGGTTTGAATTTATACAAGTATTTGAGAAGAGAAATCCCTAAACTAAAGGAAGCGTAATCAGATACAATCAAATACAAAAGGAAAGGAAATATTTACAGAATAATTATTGCCTAAAGAATAGGTCTTTACGAGATTGCCTTATCACCTCCCCGCAAACTAATGGGGGGAACCACCTTTAGTTTGAACTTCAGCTCAAGAAACCGATTTTTGGACAATGGCTTGGTGAGTAAATCAGTAAGCTGGTCTGTTGTAGCAATATAAGATACCTGCAGCTGCTTCTTTCGAACAAGATCACGAACAAAATGAAAGTCAAGTTCAAGATGTTTAGATCGTGAGTGGAAAACAGGATTAGCTGCTAAATATGTAGCAGAGATGTTGTCACACTAGATTTTAGGAGTGATAGATATGTTCTGTTTTAATTCAGTGAGAAGACCTTTCAGCCAATATAGTTCAGACGCAGCAGTCGCAAGTGCACGGTACTCTGAATTAGTGCTGGAGCGGGCAACAACATTTTGCTTTTTCGAACACCAAGAAATTAAACTGTTGCCATGAAAAACTGCATAAGCACTCGTACTCTTGCGATCAATCTGATCTCCACCCCAATCCGCATCACTATAAGCCACTAAATTAGGTGCAGAAGATGGGCGAAGGAATAAACCATGAGAAGCAGTGCCACATAAATATCGCAGAATGCGTTTGACCCCTTGCCATTGAGAGACGGATGGTGAGTGCATAAACTGTGACATTTTGTTAACTGCCATTGTAACATCTGGGCGGGTTAAAGCAAGATACTGTAACATGCCCACAATGTGACGATACAGCTTTGGGTCTTCAAAATTATTACCACAGTGTTGGGTTAAAGACAGCTGTGGTGTAGCCGGCGTAGGAACAGAAGTGGCATCATGCATATTAGCTCGTCGCAGAAGTTCCTGGATATAGTTGGTTTGAGACAGATGGAGACCATCACCTGTAAATTTAACTTTGACGCCCAAGAAGTAATGAAGAAGCCCAAGGTCTTTCAGCGCAATTTTAGTTCCAAGTGCACGAATCAAATGCTGAAGAAGAGATGTACTAGATCCTGTTATTATCAAATCATCAACGTAAACCAGACAGTAAACAAGATCAGTACCATGTGAATACACAAATAATGATGAATCCGCCTTAGAATTACAGAATCCAACGTCTTGCAATGCCTTAGAGAGACAAAAATACCAAGCACGAGGTGCTTGCTTGAGACCATATAATGATTTCTTCAAGGCACATACAAAATCAGATTTAGATGGATTAATAAACCCTTGTGGTTGTTCCATAAAAACAGGTTCTTCAAGAACACCGTGAAGGAAGGCGTTGGACACATCAAGTTGGCGAATAGTCCAGTGATTATTAAGCGCAATAGATAAAACCAAGCGAACAGTAGCAGGCTTAATTACTGGACTAAATGTCTCAACAAAGTCAAGACCAGGGCGTTGATGAAAGCCCTTTGCAACCAAACGTGCTTTATAGCGATCAACCGAGCCATCAGCTTTTGTCTTAATTCTGAAAATCCATTTGCAGCCGATAATGTTCGTAGCTTTAGATCGAGGAACTAAGTCCCAAGTACCATTTGATAATAAGGCATCAATCTCAGCGGACATAGCCTCTCGCCAGACTAAATATTTTGCGGCCTCAGAGTATGATGATGGCGCATAAGAAGGAACGACAGTCTGAAATAATTGAGGCTTTAAACTACCTATTTTCGACCGAGTCACCATAGGATGTAAAGTATTACGGTTCACAGTTTGAGAGGTGGAACTCGGTGGCGGAGGAGGAAGTAGAGGTAGTGGAACAGTAGGTGTAAGGGATTGTGATGTTGTATCATGTATTGGTGAAGGTGGTGCTGCTTGTGGCACAATAGAGGGTAAAATAGGCGGCTGTGAACGAGGTTCAGGAGGTAAGATCGTTTGTGGAGAAGTTGTTGATGGTATGTGAGTCTGAAGGGGAGCGAATAAAGGGACAGCAGGTGGAGAACCAAGGATTGAGGAGCTACCATCACTTTGCTTGAACGGAAAATCCTGTTCATCAAACAAAACATGGCGTGAATAAAAAATTTTATTGGTTGAAAGAGAAAGACACTTATAACCTTTATGCAGGAGACTGTAACCAAGGAAAACACACTTTGTAGAACGAGGTTCTAATTTATTAGAAGTGTATGGCTTGAGCCAAGGATAACACGCACAACCAAAAATTTTTAGAAAATTATAATCAGGTTGCCGACCAAATAATTTTTGATATGGAGAGATATGGTTAAGGTTAGGAGTTGGCAAGCGATTAATAGTGTAAACGGCGGTAGCAAAAGCATGATCCCAATACTTAGGTGGCGTAGAAGCATGAAACAAGTTAGCCCTACCAGTTTCAGTAATATGTCTATGTTTTCTCTCCGCACATCCATTTTATTCAGGTGTGTGTGGGCAAGAGCTACGCTGAATAATGCCATGTTTTGTAAGATAAGGTTTTAGTGCTTGGAACTCCCCTCCCCAATCTGATTGGAACATTTTAATAGACTTAGCAAAGTATTTTTCAACAATTTTCCAGAATTGATCAAAACAAGAATGAACATCAGATTTATTTCGCAGGAAATAAATCCATGAGTACTTGGTATAATGGTCATAGAAAAGGACATAATATCGGCAGCCATCAGAAGTTGTAATCGGAGCAGGGCCCCATAAGTTTGAACAGACAAGTTCCAATGGTTCTTTAGCAACAAAACTGGAGTTAAGAAAAGGTAACTTATGTGTCTTGCTTACACAACAGGTTTCACATAATGAATTACTCATTTTATTAGAACAAGACAATTTATTGGATAACAAAACTTTGGAAACAGTTTTAGAACAGGCGTGACCAAGCCTAGCATGCCAAGTAGACAAAGAAACTAAATTGCAAGAAGGAGACACAGATGCAGAAGCCAACATATAGAGCCCATCTTTAACATGCCCCCTGTGAAGTATCTGCTTCGACCGAAGGTTCTTGATAATAAAAAATGAGGAAAAAATTCGAGTGAGACACCATTAGAGAGAGCAAATTGGCGAACAGAAATAAGATTAGCACTTGCATTGGGAACATGTAAAATATTACGAAGAGAAAAACAATTAGAATTAAGAGATAGGGAGGCAGAACCAGTATGAGAGATTGGGAGTGTTTTACCATTTGTGAGAGTGACTTCGTCAGTTCCAGAATATTCAGAATGAAGAGCAAGATTATCCAGTTCTGATGTCAAGTGATGGGTCGCTCCACTGTCCACGATCCAGGGCTGAGAGGTAGCAGTAGGTGAAGATGTGTGATGGCTGACAGGTTTGGTATTGTCTCTATTATACCTTGGACTTGGACACATATTGGCCAGATGGCCTTGGCCGCCACAATTGTAACAGACTGGAGAAGACTGTGTGTACGTAGAAGTGCTAGAGCCGCGACCAGTATTACTGGAAAAACCACCACGGCGTCCACTACGCCCTCTTCCTCGAGAGGAACCACCACGATAACCGGAAGCATTAAAATGTGCAATTGCAGTCACAATTGGTTCAGTAGACTGCAATTGAAGTTCTTCAGACAATAATAATCCCAATAAATCATCATAAGAAATAGATGCCAGACGGGCTTCAATATTACGGGTAAAAGGACGATAATCAGGTCCTAATCCACGAAGAATGTGATCAACTAGATCATCCTCAGAAATCGCAGCATCAAGAGAAAGCAACTGATCATAGATTTGTTTGGCACGACTCATATAGACTGGGATTGAGTCAGTACCTTTAGAGAGAGTGTAGAGGGAGGTTTTGAGAGTGCGAATCTGAGCTTTAGAGCCAGAAGCATACTGAGACTTTAAACGAGACCAAGCATCATGGGCAGTTTTAACACCAAGCACCTGAGATAAAACAGATTCAGACAGAGAACTTAAGATCCAACCAAGCACGGTCTGGTCTTTCAAAAACCAAGCAGAATATGCGGGATTAGGAGCATCGTTAATCACCGCAGGAGGAACAACAGCAGATCCATCAATGTGATGAATGAGCTGTTGACCATGAAGAAGAGGAAGAAGTTGGGTTTTCCAGAGTAAGTAATTTGTCGAAGTGAGTTTCACAGTTACATGATTGTGAATCGAAGGAAGAGACGCTGGAATTGCAGAAGAAGAAGCCATCGGGCGAATTAAAGAAGTTGAGGGCTCTGATACCATAAAGAACCAAGGTATAAAGAGGATTTTCTGATTGATGTATAACTGTAAACAAGGTTTGAATTTATACAAGTATTTGAGAAGAGAAATCCCTAAACTAAAGGAAGCGTAATCAGATACAATCAAATACAAAAGGAAAGGAAATATTTACATAATAATTATTGCCTAAAGAATAGGTCTTTACGAGATTGCCTTATCACGAAACAATCTAATTGTGCTTAAAGCATGCAAAGCTATTCGTTTTTATTGGTATGCTACAATAAATTGGTACTTGTGAGTGCTAAAATTAATGAAAAATTGTACCAAATAGTATAAAGTTTTAATCTTTTGGTTTATGTTATTTTAATCAAAATATTTTTTTGAAAAAGAATATATATTAATCAATAATTGGTTAATGTGATCGAAACAATTTTTTAATGAAAGGATATTTTAGATGCATTTTAATTATGAGAAAATTAATATTTTAATCTATAATTTTAAATAAATTATTATAACTAATCTCATTTTTTATGATTTTAGTATTTATACTCTTCTTTTTGCATTAAATATAATTTGATTTTAATTGAAATTTATCTTCAATTAGTTGCCATGACATATTATGTATGGAGCAATGAGAACATTCAATGCCAAGTGAAACTATTTTTTTCAAATTAGATAAACTCTAAAATTCAAAAGATTGACACATTAACTTTTAATTTGAAACAATTTTGAATTTCATAAGATTAAAATGAAACTTGGATCATCATCTAATGAATAGTTTACTTGTAAGCAATCTAATAAAGAACTGTATTGAAAGAGATCTTGATAGGTATGAAAATTCATAAATATCTTAATAAGTATGAAAATTCAAAAATTGAAAATATTTAAATTTAAGTTTCGGGGTTAAAGATTTAACTGGATTATTGTTTATTTTCCAAAGATTCTCTTTAAATTTGTAAATTCAAGCTTGGTGTAACACCCCACTACCATAGAGTATATACCCGAACATCTCTAAGGCATTCAAGTACATATCATATGACAATGGTATGTTAGAACAAACATAATCTCTTAAATGACATCATAAAGAATATACAATACTTAAAACCTCAACACTTCATTTCATTCATTAACGAAAGTCTACATTGTAGTCATTGAAACAAATATTTACAATCCTTTATACAAAAGTTCTATATGTCAAAGAAATTACAAAATACAGTCTATAACTCCTCTGATGTCAGCTGACAGACCTTTGAGCCATAATTAAATCCAAAATGTTCCTCTATAAACAATCTTAGGAATTAGGTCTCTTGTCTCGTACCTGAAAAGCCACGTTGTAATTTTTGATGTGTTTTGCGAACTCAATGAGTGAACCATCATTGATGATCTCATTCAGGTCAAATACACAAATATCACATAACCAACTAATTTCACAAACATTCTTTCAGAACATGAATAACCCAATCAATCACATTATCATGGCATATCACTTTATCATCACAATTTCAGAAAAGATTTCATGATCATATATTTCATAATCGTAAGTATAATGCAGATGCATATGAGACTCCAGATTCAATATTATTTGTTGTGACTGAGCGCCTTTCAGATACAGATACAAATACTGGCCCATTGGGCTCAGTTAGATACAGAAATCACGAAGCAAGCTCTACATGCAGAATTCTGAGCTTAAAGCTCTTCTAGACTGGCTACTCTGATCACAACGCCTTTATCTGAATATGCATTTTATGAAATGCATAAAATAATAGAGTATGCCATGTATAGCATTCACTTTTAATGCACAGACAGAATCACATATTCATCAGATGTCAGTCGCATTCAACTTCCGTTGAGTATACAAAGATCATTCAGAATTCAGATGCAAACAGAACTCTTCCAATACATTCATGAATATCAAACTCCTCGAACCATTAAAGTCTAAGATTCACAAACAATTCACAAATAGTTTAAGAATTGGAAGTTAAACAGAATAAATCAATCCTAGGATGATCATCTAGGTTGACTCACAGTATACTCTATTTTATGCTATTGTTTGGATGGTCCGACAATGTCTGAATGGCGTCCGAATTGAGCATCTAAAATCATACAATTTACACATAATTCACATTACAAATTTGATCAATCAAATATTTAATGGTACAACTTTCCTGTCATATGATTTGTATAGAATGTGTCTTATCCCAGAATAGATATATGCTTCTTCGTATCTTACCGAACAAGTCATGAAAAGAAGAACCTTGATGAATGATAAGTCATATATGGTGTAACATAAAAGTTTAAGCCACATTTCCAAAGCTAGGGTTAAGAGATTGATTAACGAAAGCATTCTGTCAGTTCTAGATTTTGATGATCTGTAAACATGTGTTGACTGTTACAAGGGTAAGTTAACTGAAATAAGGATAAAAGGTCAACTTATGCTTCTGACCTGTTGAGTTTGATATATACAGATATAAGAAGACCTTATACAATTATATCGTGAAATTCTAAATGTATTCTGACATTTGTTGATGATTATTCTCATTAAAGTTTATGTGTTCTTGTTTAAAGACTAAAGGTTGATAACCAATTAGAAAAATCCATCCACAGTGTCAGATATAACCGTGAAGGAGAGTATTATAGTAAACATGGTGTTTCAAGACACGTGACTCAGTTCATTATGGCACGTAGTCCTAAGCAAAATGATGTATTGCCAAAAGGCGTAATGGCACCTTAAAGGACATGAAGAAGCCAATACAGAACAAGACTACTCTACCTAATTATCTAGAAGTGTGGATACTCAGCCTTGCACACATTCGTGTATGGAGCTGCCCTGTTGAGGTAATATAATCCTTATAAAGACAAATTATAGGCCCGTTCTACTCATTGCTATTTAGTCAAATATCCAGACCATTTTAAAGACTATAGATTTTACTATAGAGAAAGAGGAACTAGAATAGTGAAATCACAAATAGCTAAGTTTTTGGAATACGATGTCTATGATGATGGTGGGCCCTTTGATCCTTCGAATGATAGCAAGGCGGATACTACAATTACTACGTATCTGCAACTCATATAGTCAAGTTTGATGGATCTAGATCTTAGTATCGTGCTTGTATAGGAACAGGAACTCATACCTGTACACACAGAGGTTCCTGGGGTACAATAACCAATACAATTGCAAAGATTTACTATAGTGAGACGACCTGCTATTAAATCTGATTACATAGTCTATTTGGTGAATAAGACTATGATGTTAGACATGTTGCTGATCCAGTTACTTATACATAAGTTGTTTCTAAACCTAAGGTGAATTTATGGTGAGATGTGATGACTAATACGATGCAAGCCATGAAGCATAGTAAGGTGTGAGAGTTGATTGCTTTGCAGTAGAATTGCAAACTTGTTAGTTGTAAATGAATTTTCAATACCTAAAGGATTTTGGGATAAAGATCAACGATTTTTAGGCTCGCTCAGTTGCCTGATGGTTCACTCAGGGAGAAAGATTGACTTTAATGTTACCTTCTATTCCATATCCTCGAAGGATACATTTTGAGTAATTATGATAATTGTAGCTCATGATGATATAAAGTTACATCATATGACTGTCAAAACCGCTTTCTTTAATAAAGACCTTTATAAAAAGGTCTATATGGTATAACCTGAAGGATTTCAGGATCTAGATAGAACTGACATGGTTTGTACATTAAGTAAATCAATATATGGTTTACATCAAACCTCCCGAAAGTGATACCTTACATTTGATGAGCTTGTGACCTCTTTCGACTTCGTAGAAAATAAAGTTAAAAAGATGCTTGTATCACAAGGTCAGAGGGAGCAAAGTTATCTTCTTATTATTACAAATGAATGATATATTGCTCACATCGAATGACTTGACCGAGTTGCATGAGGTTAAGTAACTTTTGACCAAGCATTTTGACATAAAGGACTTTGGTGAAGCACCTTTTGTCCAAAGTATGTAGATTACGAGGACATATCTCAATACGATTATGCCTCTCACATAATGCATACATTAAGTATGTGCTACAAAAGTTTCATACAGTTGACTATAAACCTATTGTAGCACCAGTCTCTCATAGTGAGAGGTTGTCTTTGACATAATATCCAAAGAATGAAATAAAAAGAAAGGCTATGAAGAATGTTCCTAGTTCTAGTGCAGTTGGTAGCTTGAAGTGTGTACAGGTGTGCACTGGGTTGGACATTGCATTTAGGGTTAGATTGTTTGTCAATATCTGGTTAACTCGGATATAGACCATTAGAATATAGTCAAGTGAGTGTTGAAATATTTAAAGGGAATCAAAGATTATATGTTGACATATAGAAAAGTCAACATTCTAACCTTGTAGGGAATCCAGATTCAAATTTGAGTTATGTTTTCGAATGATCGAAAGTCTATTGAAGGTTACATTTTTATGTTTGCAGATAGTACAATGTCGTGGATGAGTGTCAAGTAGACACAGGTGACTTCCTTGACCATACATGTAGAGTG
>JAOSBP010202926.1:0-57818 GCA_027563825.1 Erythroxylum mucronatum | reverse complement strand
GGAGGGGGAGGGGATTAGACATTGAGATGTCCGAGCAATCTAAAAATTCACGGGAGCTTGTCCCAGAACCCGTTAGGCGTTCAGAAGATTCTCTCGGAATTTTAGATGCGCTTGTAGGCTGTAGCAAGCCTGGGTTGATCGTCAAGCGGTGAGGACCAAAGCAACATTTGTGTTGTATGCATCGCTATAAAATGCGCGAGGAGGGAATGGAGGGAGGTCTGAACGTTAAAGGAGTAAGACTCAAATAGCAACAAGCCCGAGGTGGATTTCTCACCAGGTATCTTGCAGCGATCCACCATCTCCCATCGGCCATGATAGATGTCGGATGTGGCTGGACGAGATTGTTATGGGCAGGGAAGGAGGACTGAGACTATCTCTATCACTTACTCTCTGATCACGTCTGGGTCGTGATTCGTGTCTACTTTGAACGCGCAGTAATGCGCCCACAGATCGACCGAGGTGCCGATGCTCGCGATGCCTCGCTCGTATACCATCTCCGCAGACTCTGTGCCGCCGATCGAAAACTCGAGATCCGCATATTTTCGCCAATAACCGAAGAAGAGGGGGTAGCGGGTGAGGAAACGATCGTATGTCTCGCGAATGGCGGCGATGGCCTGAGGGCTGGAATTGCGGTTGATGCCACCTTCTTGCATCTCTGCGGCACGCACTAGCTGTTCCCAATACTCGAAATTATCCGGATCGGCAATCTATAGTTACGATTCAGTGTGGAAGTTCCTATGTTCGTTAGAGCAAGAGCCATGATCCCACCACTTGTGCATTCAATGTTTGTAGCTCCCGATCGTCGCTGAAGCTGAAATCCGCCATCGTCGCAGTGAATCGGCGCCGAGCGCCCGGGATCAGATGTTGAATCAAGGCCTAATCGATTCGACGTCGAGTAGAAAGATGGTGTATATGTGGTCGCAATTTTCGTGCGATGGGTATCTTGCGTTGAGTGAAGTGAAAGTGAAGACAAAGAAGCTTAAGATGCTTGTGCATCATCCAGAGACAACACGCTAATCGTCACACTAGCGCGAAAGCTAGGTACCACCCGAGGGGTAACTTCAAACCTGAGGCAACTTCGCCGCTATGTCCGATCCGGACGATGACAGAAAGATGGGCGCAAATCTACGAAGAACCATTGATCCATAGCAGATAACTCGGGACGATGGTACTCAAAGGAATGAATAAAGAGAATGATTCAGACCGCACCTGAATGAGGGGAATGAGGACGCTGCACGCCATCATGTTAAATATGATGCTGCAGTTGATTATCCTAGAGATGGAAAGCAAACGAACGCAGAAACTGAAACAGTCTCAGACTCTGAGAATCATATTTCTTGCTAACCAAATGCTGAAGTGCTATCCTAAGTTCATGATAACTCTCCTAAAGTTCACCTGTTTCGAAGCTCGCAAATTCAAGCCAGACGATTCGTCCAGAGTGATCCTACCACGCCCGATATGAGAAGTGATCAGGGGAATAAGGTGTTCGATTCGCATTTGATAAATCTTGGCAAACTTGGTATCATCTCGCAGCAAGCTCAAAAAACAGACAAAGATAGGGAAACACAAAAGACATTTAAAACGCAAACATGCCACCATGACCACAAGCGATGCCGGTCAAGGCAGCGAGCAGAAGCAGGATGCGATGTTTTCTCCAGCCTCTCCGATGCAAGCAAATCCCATTTTCCTTGCCAAAGCCCCGGAATCGGAAATTATGTGCAGGTTTCTGGGCATGCAATCTCGTTCCGCAAGATTAGTCTAAGCAAAGGTTGAGTGGTGACGCCAGGCGAATCCATAGCATATGAAAAAATCTCTGCGTGACTTTACGTGAACATTGTAATCGTGTTTTCTCGTGATGGCCCCCCATGAGACGGCGCTGGAAAATGGCACAGTATGTACCTATTTCTTCTTCGACTTGGGTTGACCACCGGTGAGCCAAAGGCCAAACGTTGACATTTCCTTGGATTTCTTGGAAGATTTTTTGGAAGACTTCTTTTTCGCTTCTTCAGCAGCTCCAGGTGGGGGTCCTCCAGGGAATGCACCGGCCATACTAGGTATGCCGAGACCACCAAACGGGTCAGAGCCGGGCGAAGGGATGGCTTCAGCACCAGGTGGCATACCTGGCATGGGGGGCATAGGGGGCATACCCGGCATAGGGGGCATACCTGGCATACCTGGCATGCTAGGACCACCAAGTGGAGGAAGACCTTGAGCTGCAGCGGCGGCAATCGCCGCAGTTGGGTCTACGGGAGCAGGTTGAGCCTTTTTCTTCTTGCTTGATTCGCCCTTTTTCCCGCTGCTCTTCTTCTTGGATGCAGCAGCAGGTGCAGGAGCGGGAAACGGAAACTGCCCAAGACCCCCGAGGTTGCCGAGGCCCCCGAAGTTGCCGAGACCACCCAAATCTCTGTTAAGCAGGTCCCATGGATCGGGGCCTGGCGGTGGCTCAGGGGCCTTTGGCTCTTCGACAGGCCACATGTGCATGGTGATCTCCCAGTCAGGCTGCACCATTGTATCCCATACCTGGGGAAGAATGATCTCACCATCTGGACCGGTGAGATCGTAGTGACCCTGGTGAACGTGTTCGCCGATCTGGTCAACGTGGAGAAAAGCTTGCTTGATCAGGCTCTCCATTCCCTTCCAGGTCTTGCACAGGTGCCATGGGAAACTAAATTTGCGACCAACGGCATCCTTGAACTTGAGCGGAGGCTTGGTCATATCCGGGGCAGGCTTGCTCTTCTCGATCTCAGCTTCGAGCTCCTTCTTCTTCTTTTCCGACTCCTCCTTGGCCTTTTCTGCCTCTGCAAGTTTGGTCTTGTATTCTTCATCCGCCTTCGCGGCAGCTTCGGCCGCCTTCTTCTCGGCTTCATCCTTTGCCTTTGCTGAGGCAACTTCGATTTCCTCCTTTCGCTTTTTCTCTTCCTCCGCCTTCGCTGCCGCAGCGGCTTTTGCGGCCGCTTCTGCCTCTCGTTCTTTCCGCCATGCGTCTTCCCGCGCATCCCGGTCTTCCTCGTGCTTTTTGATCAAGCTCTTCAGTGCCTCCAGTTCAGCGTTGCGGATCGCCCTCTGCTCCTCGTCTTCTTTTTTCTTGGCTGCCTGAGCTTCCTTGGCGCGCTCTATCTGTTCACGTCTCATGTTCATTTCGAGCTGCTCTCGCAACCTGGCTTGTAACTGCTTGATCTCATGATTCTTTATTTCAAGATCCTTCGGCTGTATCAGTGGAACAGCAGGTGGCGGAGGGGGCGGAGTATCCTTCTTGGGGGACGGCGAGCGGGATTTGGGTTTCTCGGGTGCGGGTGCAGGTGCTGGTAAAGGCGGAGGTTGCATCCATGGCATTGGAAATCCAGGAAACCCGTTCCACTGAGGTGGAAATCCGGGCATTGGTTGTCCGGGCATGGTCTGGGCATGGTATGGTGCAACGAGTTCGCCGCCGTAGGCAGCGCTGGGTGCCGCGAAACTCTGCGGTCGTTGTTGGGCGTGCGGCCGATGATGTGGTATAGGAGGGGAAAGCGGGTCTGAAGAGAAGTACGAGGACTCGCTCGGTAGTGGTGAGAATGGGTTGGCCTGGGTCGGATGTGTGGCGAAGGGATTTGGCGGGGGAGGAGCGAAGGCATCCTGGCGGACGAGGGCCGATCGCGATACATAGGGATCAACGAAGCCGCCGCCGCCACCATGGTTTAAGCTCGGAGGGTAGCCACTATGGTTGTGCTGTCGAAACCCAGCCTGTGGCGGCGGGTGTCGTGGCATGGGCATACCATAGTGGCCGTGCGGGTAATCATCGTGAGACGACGCCACGGTTCCGGACGACTCGGCCGACGGTGCGCGACGCTGGGAAGAGCGCGCAGACCGTTCGTCGTGACGTCGCGGTGGATGACGGCCGATGTGTCTTCGCGATTGCGGAAGACGATCCAACTCGTCTTCTTCGTCGTCGTCGTCGTCTTCTTCTTCGTCTTCTTCCTCTTCGGCGACAATGGTGGGAATGTGATTGCGAGGAGGGACTGGGGCTGAGGTGTGACGCCGGCTGGAGCGCTGCGGCGGGTGCGACGCTGAGTCGGATGGACCAATGTCGTCCTCGTCGTCGTCGTAGTCTTCCCCGGACGACCAACTCTCGCTGCTACTATAGTGTCTGCTGCCCCCACTGGAGATACGCGAACGAGCGGAAACACTGCCGCCTGAGGAAGTGCGGATGGAGCGGTTTGGGTTGGGGACAATAAAGGTGGGCGGCCTGTCCGGGGGATTGAGGTCAGCCATGGTCGCTGACGTCGACAGAAGACGGAGTAAATAAATATGGTGGGCGGTATCGCATGCTAGGGCCGAAATGGCGGCGAGCGAGGCAAATTCCGGTGAAGGGAGGGGTTACGTCTTCGCAATTCATGCAAGGCAGGTAGGTAGAGATGTACTTACGGCATGGGTTAAAGGATTATCGCAAGCGGTCGCAGGGCCAGGCCTTGCTGCAGGTCAAGTGCATGCAAGGACCGGTCGTGCGGCGTGAGATGAGAGCGACGACAACAGAGTGATGTTGTGTGCAGGATCAATGCCGTTTCAAACGGAGGAAGAAGATGTGAGGAAGGTTGAATGGTCAAAACCGCATGCGGTCCTACACAAACACACGCCTTCTTACCCACGATGAGGGGAGCGACGAACGGCACAAGCCAAGGGACGGACGGCGTGCTTTTCGCTTCGTTACCCGAAAAACACGATTGCCAATCGGGATTTCCGGTGCCAAGCCGCAACTGCAAGTGACCGAGGAAGCGGGCCCTTTGGTCCAATGTGCTGGACTTTTGTTGAAACGTAGAAATTGTTTACCTTGTGTTCTCCGTATCGACAATGCGTGTGGTGATTTCGATGAATCGATGCGGTGAACGGCAAATGTGGTGCCGACGGTGATTTGGCGGGGTCAGGTAAGGTCACGACCCTTCTTTTGATCCTTCCAGATTACAATCGCGGGTTTGCTTGGATTCCGAATGATTGGCGACAGAGTCGACAGCCTAACACGAAGGCGATGGATCGTGCGTCTCTTTTCGAACGAATGTGAGACTGCGGTCTGCTGATCGATTGGACGGTGGATTTGAAAGGCGGGATGACACCTGCGGGATGTCTTCCGTATCCGTTTGCTGTGCAAGCAATATGTATATTTGTTTCACCCCAATGTCTCGCAGGTATGTTTGTTTCAGTCGTATTTGTGGTGATGAGGATGCCTGATACACAAAGTTAGGTCCTTTGATGAAGCACAGGCCTTATGAGCGACGGATTGGCGTTGTTCCTGTTCTTGGGGCGAGAATCGTGCAGAATGCAATGATCGATTGTTTCACCAGAAAGTGTTCGGCGGCGAAAGATGTCGTCTTGGGGTATCCCGGTAATATTTTAGTGATACAAGATGGCGATTCCGGAGTATTTTGTGCCCAGATTGGGGAGGCGAAATAAGATCGTCGACTGGGGGATCGCCGGTTTTGTTGATTATTTTTGATGTCGTACAGATACTTATGGCAAAGTATTCTCTCGCTTGAAACGCTGGTGACGATTCTCCGATCCTGCTTACTGTTAGACAGCTTTCTCAATCATGGGGTCCAGGTGAGTTAAAAAGCGAACAGACTGATCGCGGCCATCCCAAAAGAGATTTGCGGACCCGCCGCGGCTCGCTTGACTCTCCATACAGAACAAATCGCCGTGTTGACGCCTGCAGTAGAGCCCAAGCCCGCAGATGACCATCGGATTCAACCGTTCTGTGATAATTCACACTCACCGAATATTCTTGTCCGTATGGAATAGGCGGCGGTCCGGAGAAGGGAAGGAATGTGGGAATCGGCCCCAGGATATGTCGTCTTTCTCCTTTGTTTTGATTGAGATGGCAGAGTGATGTGTTATCACTCGGTGGCAACAAGGCCCCACGTGTGAGGCCTCTACAATACCTTGGTTCCTGGATGCACAACAAGCTTTCCCGTTTCCCCAGCGATGCACCCAAAGTACGAAGTTTCGGGATGCGATGTGCAGGGATCCCTGATCGAGGGTCCAGTATATTGAACTTGTATCTTCTGTTCAATGGTCAACGATCTGGTCGCCGCAATCTCCAAAGTCCTGATTGTTGTAGATGCTCGTGAGATAACATGGATGGATTGTTTGTGTATAAGCACCAGGTCTGTTGATGGAACAGGAAAAGTTAAATGCTATCGTACGCAATATCGAGACGCGGAATATTGCCTCACGAAAAGGGTAGAATTGGCAGGCAAACACTTGAACAGCACAATGAATTCACACAGATCAAGTACTACCTATGAGGCGACGACAGGTACTGTGACTCAACACCACGTCTTTCTTCACGTTTGCATCAACCAACCAGCCGCAGCCTTGATTATAGGTTGAGACCGGTCAACTTGCGCCGGAGACTTCTAGCATTGGGCCGCTATGTTTGGTGCGACAAATATTCAAAACATGTCCCGTCCATCATGGGCTTCTTCGTTAGTTCTGAGCCATATGGACGACAGGATCTGCGTTGCGGTATGGAAGCAAGGGCCACAATTGGGCTGCCATCGCCCGTAGAAGACGTGCAGCTGCCCAACCCATGGGCGCTAACCGGTCTGCAGGAACGACCCAACGTTGCAGCGCACCCGACGCCATGGGTTGCAAATATTTTCACTCCGTATCCGGCTCGAATGGAAGCAGTTCTGCTCGTTGCCCGGCTGAATGACACGTTACCAATCGAAGCCCTCAACGTTGGTAACGAAGACATTAAATGAAAAACGGCAGATAGTGAGGAGCATCAAGTCATTCTATGAAACGTGGCTCATGTTCTGTCTTTTTCCAGTGACATTACCAACCGACTCAATCCAACCGGAACTCCACGCTAACAACCGGAAATGTGCACACGAATAATGTTTCCAACTCTGTACCCAATCCGAGAGATCATGCTGAATAAAACTCGACGCAGTTCGCTTCATCAGGCTCGATTTCTGTGTCTTTCACCATGCTTGCAGGATCGAGCCGCTCACCGTCGAACTCCACGTATGCGTCGGTCTCTCGTGAGATGTTGAACTCCTGCTTCGCCGCATTGATGATTTTTGAGATGAGGGTTTCCTGCAGTCATTGGTATCGTCAGCTTAGTGAATAGATCCAATCGCAAATTGAGCAGAAGAACTTACCGGCTTGACTTTCAACTTGTAATCTTTCTGGCCCTTCGCTCGTATCAGGAGCTTGATGTGATGCTGCTGCTGCTGTTGCTGAAGCTCTGCCGACGATGCTTCTGCGCCCACCTCTGCCGTTACCTGTTGCTGAGCCTTTTCGTTTTCGTCCTTGCGTTTGTTCATGAGCTCCTCCGTCATGGCCTCCAGATGAATGCGGTCAACCATCTCCCAAGATTCCCCGTTGCGCATCGACACCGTTCCGAGGTCGTTCACCTGCAAACCTAGACTTTTCACCGCAGTGACGTCGTACTTTCTCCGTCCGCAAAAGGCGAGGAACACCTTGGCAGTGAAATCTTCCGTGAAACCCTGTCGCTGACACCACTGTAACCGCACCTCCTGTAGCCGCTGCGAGAGCTTGCGGACGATGATCAAGGGGTTGGTATTTGGAATGGGCGAGGTGATGAGTAATTGAACCACGGGATCAGCGGCCACCTTTGACTCAGTGTTCTGTTCGGAGGATTCCATTTCCTGCTGCTTGTCACGTTTCCTTGCCTTGCGCCGAAGTTCGAGAAGGTCAGGATCCACTTCTCCATCCTCTTCAGGAGTTAGCTGTCGAACATTCTGGATTTGGACGTCGTCATCATTATCATCCTCCTCCTCATCGTCAGCGACGCTGCCCGTGACGTCGCTTTGCACGCCCTTCTCGCCTTGTATCTCGAGTCTCGCAGTCGCATCTTCATCCTCGTCGTCCGATATTACAATTCCGACCTGGTTCAGCAAAGCCTTCGCATCATCTGCCCCGATACGCCGCTTTTTCAATTGTGATGGTGTCCACTCAGAGCCACGCCTTGAGCCTTCGCTCTTGATCGCAGTCTTTTCTTTGGCTGCATTATCCGTATCGCTCTCTTCACTCTCATCGCGACGGCTCTCTTCCGAGCTGACCTTCCTGCCTTCTGCGGCTCGCGTGCGCGTAGGTCCACCATGCTTTTCCGCACCACCTTTCTGCCGTTTTCTTGCGGCTAGTTCCGCTATGATCGCATCATGAGTACGTGCTGAGTGGTGGAAAATGGAGTCAAATGTTGTCGAAGTCTGTTCAGCCGTATTCGTGCTTGTTGTCTCGGTCTGACGAGTTGAGTTCGATAAGCTTGTACTCGGACCTGCACTGGTGGAGACGGAGGTTGAACAGCTGTTGCTGTTGGTACTGGAAGTCGCCCAAGCAGGGCGTTTGAACATGCTATTATGTCTTTCGTCCTTCCGGTTGTAGAATATGGAATGCCGGGATCCCCTCAATTGGCCTGATCCTTGAAATTACTCTGCGACGGTCTGACTTGTGTCAACAACATTCGGAAATCGCTGGTCGGAATCGTAATAACGTTAATATCAAGGCAACAAAACTCCGACTGCAGAATCCTTGCACTGATAGGTCGATGGTCGTGATTCATGATCAAAGCTGGTGACAGAGAGTCTTTACTAAAGTCCTCCCCGCAAAGCTGAAAGTTATAGACGGGACCCTCGGCCCGTCGATCAGTGCAGGGACTAGGAAGTCAGCCATGTCAAAATTAAGCCAGTATGCAAGGGTGAAGTTCAGCTTATATCATGGATAATAGTACAGTCAGTGTGATGATGCTACTTTTTCCTTTCCTTGGGCAAGCATTGTTATTATCCCCAGTTAACACCCGAATTACTACCTGCTTCATTTCATCACCACCGAAATGCTTCAGAGGAACATAAACGCCGAAAGCAAATGTCATGTATACACAATAATTGTCACGCAGACCATGATACACACAAACGTGACATCGCTGTTTAATTATATCCTACTCGAAAAGCACACCTTTAATTCATGTTTGTATTCCTCCATTAATTGCCAACTTTATAAAGCGTCTCCGGTGAAAGTTGAAAAAGGGCAATAAGAACGCAGTCGGTGTGCGTCTTATGTTGAAGTAGAGAAGGTCGCTGATAATATAAGTCGTCAAAGTCCAACCATTTTTGTCAATCCCCGTCAGCATTATTACTCGGGGTTGTGATATAGTTCGCTCAGTGGGGTTTCTGTAGCAGTGTCCGTTTTTCTCTTGAACAACCGACTCTTCTTTTGCTTTTCTTCACGCTTCTTTCGCATCTCCGCCCAGCCATCATCCTCGTCATCTTCAGTCGGACGGGGAGACGTCCTAGGCGTACCCCTGAGCTTGTCGACGATTCGAATCGTTGATCGGGGTCGTTCATTCTCCACCGGAGATACCCCAGGCACGGCAAGTGAGCTACGAGACGGCTGATGCGCTTGCAATGTGAGCGATGATGTCATGCTTTGTGTACGGCTGTTGGCTTCAGCCGAAGTGACGGGACGATAACGTGTAGGCATACCAACGTTGCTGCGTTCACTGGGCGCAATAGATGGTGTATATCCGGGTCCGGGACCATCCAAGGACATGGTCGGTGCATAGGTCGAAGCCATAACACTCTGATGTCGAGGATCGCTCGAATGCATTGGAGCGTTCCAACCCGTGGGCGGGTTGAGCATGGTCATGGAGCGTCCTTGCGGGGTCTGTCCAAGACCTTGCATGTTGGACATGAAACTTCCTTGCGACACGGGTCGTTGAACAAGACCATTTCCCCCTCCGAGGTAGTCGAAGGTTGACTGTCGTTGAGGCTGGCCGGATGGGTTCGTCGGCTGCCCCAGTTGTGCTTGTTGCATCTGCAGCATATTTTGCATCAGCTGCATCTGCATCTGCATAAACTGCTGCATTTGTTGCGATGCAGGGTCCATAGCAGACATCAGGTGCGGTGGCATCATCATCGGCATGGGTGGGACTCCGCTTGGGGTGTAAACTTGGGGTGCGGCCAGATTTCCCATCGACATAGCTCGAGTCATCGGCGGCACCGCTTGCATTCCAGGCATCCCGGGCATTTGAGAGTTCAGATTAGCTGGCAAGGGAAACGAAGCTGGAGGGGCAAAACCGGTCGCGGCATTGGGACTTCCACGCCGCGCAGCACGAGCCCTCTCTTCACCAGCAATCACACCGACCAATCCACCGGGATGACCGCCCATTGGAGCCTGAGGCGGGGGAGGAGGCTGTACAATCTGCGGAGGTGGTAGATTTGGCCCTGCAAATGTCGGTTGGTGTACGCTATTCATTGCTAGAGACTCGCGCTGGGTATGATTCACGAGGCTGGCACCAAAGTATGGATCCGCTGGAAGTCTGCGTGCAAATGGTGGTAAATTCCCTTGGCCAGCCCCACCGCCCACCACCGAACCGGTCACAGACATTCGTCTCTGCTGTTCATTGTCCGTCGGCCTTATCGGTGGTCGTGAATTGCTTGGAAAACCATGGGCCTGAAGTATACCAAGTGGAACATCGTCGTCATCGTCTTCGTTGTCACTGGGCTTGCTTTTGGCGACATCTGCAGGTGGAGTGCCGCTGATGCCACCGAAATGCAGCGATGAGGCGAGCGACATGGTTGGCGCGCTCATCGATGACCTGTCGAGAGACGGACGTGTTGCCGACGAATTTGGCAGATCGGTCGGTCCTCCACCGGTAACCTTTTTCATCTGCTGACGATACACTGCCATGTTTGCCTCTTGTTTTGTCCGCTGTTTCGCCATCTGCTTGGCCCTTTCGATGTCGTTACCGTCGTCATACTCGTCACCTGATTCTTCCTCTTCTTCATCACTCTGCTCTGCGCTGCTATCGCCCCGCCGCTGCAGGATCTGAAATTGTGCTTTTGTCATCTTCTTCATCCCGTTCGACTGGTGAGTGTGCTGTGGCTGGGGTTCCGGTTTGATCGCACGACTTGCTGGACCGATGGGTGACGTGTCGAACATCGAGTCCTCACCCACGGTATTCAGGCCGTACCTGGTGGCTCGTGGAGTTGCGTTGATCGATTCATTATCGAACTCGTCTTTCTCTCGTGGAGTCAACGAGCTTTTACGCGGCGGCGGAGCGTTGGCGCTACTTGGTCTCGACGTCTGTCTTTGTCTACCGGTTCTTGTTGGCTGTCTTGTCACAGGAGCATCCTTTCCGACTACCGATTGCGGGGATCCATAGGGTTGGGTATCGTGCGATCCAACACTCCTCGTCCACCGATCCCCGTCGTCGAGCTGATTCTGTCGGTTGGGATAGGCAACGTCATCTCGTCTGGCCGCACCGGCCAGGTCTTCGGATGAACTCTCAAGCCGTGGAGAGCCATATCTATCAGGAACCAGAGAGTATGCATTGCTAGAACCGCGGAGGAGATTCTGTGCGATTGAATTTCCGGGAGGGATCATTGGCTGGTCAGGCTCGTTTAAGTTTGGAGAACCCATGGGACTGCTCATCAATGCCTGATTTGAAGAATCTCCATCCCAAGAGTAAGGTGAAGGTGTTTCTTCGCCCGGAGAAGGATTTGGCGAGATATTACGTCGGCTCTGCGATGCTGGTGGAAACAGAGGTTGTGAGTCCTGTCGCCTGTTAGCAAGGCCCATCAAATTCGATGTTGTTCTACTCACTGTACGATGAAAGTTTTGCTGTCGCGGACTTGGAGAAGGTCGTTTCAGACCGTCGAACATGCCACTGAAGTCCTCGTTACCGAGGTCGAGAGAAAGTTCAGTTCTCGGGGGTACAGCCGTACTAGCGTAACTGCTCGTGGTCGCGGCTCGCTCTCGCTGAGGGCTGTAGCTTCGATTTGGGCTGGTCGAATCAGCGTGAGGGGGTGGAATCGGTGGGACATCCTTGATTGTTGATGATCTCTGCCTCGTGCCGAATGACAGAGCACGTGCGGCGCGTGCGGTGAATGAAGGTGGTATCGGCACTGGCGGTTCCACATCACCGGTGCCGGGTCTAGACATGGAGTTGAAGTTTCTGGTTATGGGATTGGATTTGGCTTTGACAGGAAACAGTTCCTGGTCGTCTATATCACCGTCGTGATCGATCGAGGATGGAGGAGTGGACGATGAGCTGTGTCGCGCGGATGCGGACGAGGAGTCGTAATGACCACTTGAACCCGAGTTCGTCGTCCCACTGCTGCCCCTGTATTCGCTCAATCGAAGGTCCGAACGATTCCGAAGCGACTGTACTGACCGGTTCTGCCCAACTCCTAGATTCTCCGCAGACTTGCCCCGTATTTGTTGATCCGGCGAACTGAATGGCCGGTTTATCTTTTCGAAGCTGGGGGTTGATCCATGGAAGGATGTTTTCTCAGGTCTTTCAAGCACCCGGAACGAGGAGGTGACAGGACTGGAAAGGGTGTTTGTCTCGAATTCGAGCGCGTTGCTCGATGATTTGCGGCGGCCAAACCCTTTGATGTTCAAGCCTTTGGGCATGTAGCCGGTATTGCGTTGCGGGGCAGGGGAGAGCGTGGAGTCGGATGCACGGAGGCAGCGAAGGTGTGTGTATGTTGCGCGGCGTCAACCCAATCCTGCTCTTACTGCTCTCCCATAGATATGACGAAGCGAGGGAGCGTGATGGGTCGCGAACGGGCAATGATGGAGAACGGTTGCTCAAACAGCGAGAGTGTTGCCAAGCGCTGGTCCAGGAGAAAAGCCGGCGTGAGACGTTGGGATCGAGGCGGCAATAGACGCTGGCCAAATACGGGAAATATGCAAGTGGTATGCTTATTATATTATTCTGTCAAAGGGGACATTAGGTGGCGCTTGGTCGAGTATGAAGAGAAGAATGCGGCGTGATCAACGGACGAACGTCGTAACGACAGGTATGGTTTGCAACTACAGAAGGAATGTTTGGAATAAACGGAGGTGAGATGGGAAAGCCATGCCAATGCGCACCATCGGGTGGCCCAGCATGCAAGTCGAAGAAAACAGCTCCTTGCCGCAGACGTTTCTTCGCCGCTAAGCGAACAAGGCTCAGACGACAATTTATTCTTAGGGGCTGGTGGCTCACCTTTCGGTGATGTTAGTGCGAAAGATGACAGGGGCGGACGGGTCGACTACCAAACAGTCAATACAATCGAACGTCTTTTCCGGTGTCGCAGTCTGTCAAGTATATCATATGTCTATACAGATCAAAATTTTCCGTACGAGGAGAAAACGGTCAACAAACAGCCCGTTTCCGACCCAAGATCTGCTCTCACCAACTTCCGATGTTGGATCATGTTGCATCATTGAATCATGATTCTCTCTGCATTGCAAGGATATGGGATAGAGGGCCGATGAACGCCTTGCGTAACACGATCCATCATCCTGTTCGTGAACAATCATGTTCCTTGCCGTAGTTACACAACACGATGCTCACCGGCCGGCCATCCATGATCGTATAGGTATTCGATCTCGCCTCTTCACCGGTTGAGCTAGCCGTAACGGTTCTACCAGCCATCCCAGAATCGGACTGCATGCGGTTAGATTTGCTGGTTCCATCCAGCCTTGAATTTGATGATGAACAAATTCGATGCCGATCTTGTAAACCGATGCGCCAATTATCAATTGCCTCCTCGCTGCAAGATGCAATCATAACCACATATCACTTCGCAGTGACCGTCCGCCGCATCTTTACTTGAGGCCTCCAGTCCTGAATTTGCATCGAGTTCATTGAAGTTTCAGTGTGCTCCACATCTACAATCAGCTTACGACGCGCCGAGGAGGTTCAATTTGTACGAGCAAAAGGAAAACATGTATTATGCGTGGTTCCGAAAGCGTTGCTTGATCGCCATCACCGTCCAACCAAACAAGCTCGTGGGAGCTCTCGCAAAAGAAGCCCCAACCATGAAGTTGGCGCTTGCCGGTTTGGTCGAACGCGACGGCACCTTTTAACTTCCACACGCGTCAAGCACACGCCACGTAACATCTCCATCCAATGACTTCGCATCACAAAAATCTCAATTCATGCGCACGGGCAGGCTTCTCAAACAGCCAAGCCTATGACCTGCATCGGCCGAGCTATTCACCTACCGTGGTACAACTTCTGCTCGAGCAACTGCGAGTAACTGGCAAACATGGTGCCCGCGTAGTCGACCTCGCAGCTGGGGGAGGCAAATTTACAGAAGCATTAGCTGGCCGGAACGAGAGATTCGATATCGTGGCCATCGAACCTCATGATTCCATGCGTGCGGTGTTGGCCGCCAAGGAACTGGCCGGAGTGACTGTCAGTCCTGGTGCAGCTGACAATATTGCGTTGGAAGACGAAAGTGTTGATGCGGTCATCGTTGCCCAGGTAGGCTACTGAATATTTCCCAGTTCTTTCTTCAAGCTATAAACTCTGCCAATCACGGCAGCTCAATCTGGCGCATGGAGAGCTAAATCTCTTCGTGATGGTAGGCTTTTCATTGGTTCGCAAACATGGCTGCATTGAAAGAGATTCATCGTGTGTTGCAACCACACGGTACAGTAGGTCTGGTATGGAACATTGACGACTACAACGCTCCATTGGCGTTCAAGCCCAAAGTAGCCTGGGAAGCAAGAGCCCAGCAACTCATCCGCGAGATAGAAGATCTAACAGGTGATTGCGAACCACGCTTCCGTCATGCCAAATGGCGTGCGATTTTCGACGAACAATTGAAGAAGACCCCATTGTCTTTGATACAGGCTGATGATCAGTACTTTTCTTTACCAATCGGCGAGCATGTTGAGCCATATGAGGTAGCTTTGCCGGCAGACAAATTATGGGACAGATTCAGGACCATCGGACACATTGCCGTGTTGGAAGGAGAGCAAAGAGACGTAAGTGGCGATATCTCAGCATAGTAACCAGCTTGCTAATTACAAAGCCAACCAGAGAATCTATCGAGCATTTATGGACGCGGTTGATGCACCCGACACACCAAGAGATGAGCAGGGCCATGTCATTCTTCATGGCAATACATATGTTTATTGGTCATCGAAAATTCCATCTGATGGTCGGGAGAGTTTAGTTGAGGTCGAACGACCGGCGGAGGACGAAGTGTAATATCCTGACATCTTTCACCTCAACCGAACGGCGATGACAACCATGAATAAGTTCGGCTCGGCATCAGACATGTGAATGTCCGTTTTCAAGAATCGGCCGAAATATACATGACTACCACGACACTTAGTCTCTCGCTGCGTCTAGAGTATCGCACGTAGCAGTGCATCATAGACTTACCGTTGTTTCCTCTCACGAATGCATCACCATAATTTCTCCTCACCTTTCCGTCGACGATTTCCTTGGTCTGTTCCAATGCGATGTTCATGTATCCGTCCACGGATTGAAGTTCACCTGCAGCCTAAGTCAGTGTATGTTGCATTCGATCAACATTAGAATGTTCATCGTGATCAAATGAATCTCAAATGATAACATACCCTTATAAATCACTCCAGAGTTGAGCTTCACAGTAACTGGTGCACCGATGATCTCGCTCAGGAAACCAGATGGGTCGCGTGCGTCGGCCGCTGGACCTCCGTCAGCACCGTTGGGTGCAATCTCCGATTCGCTCATTCTGAAGCTGAGAAATCGAGGTATTGCTTCAGAAGTCGTCGATATGAACTGTCGTTGAAGTTGTTTCAGCGTACAGTAGGAAGCAAGATTGGCGATGATGTTCAGACAAATCGAGGCTTGGCGGACAGATTCACGCCATGTGATTCGTTCCCGAAAAGGTTTGTCCCTTCACTTTTGTACCCCCAATAATAAAGCGCAAACTCACGTATACAATACAATTCATTGAGTGAAATTAAGAAGAAAAAAACAAACATGAAGCTCCTCACCCTCAACTTCCTCACCTGCGCCAGAAAAACATGCAAATCCTCCCCTCTCGCCTTCCCTCTACACCCAAAGGAGGCCGAACTGGAGCAAACCGACTTGGACCTCAACCCGCCCTTCATCCGCAACATCCTCTCAAGGCTAGACTGGGAAGCAATGAAAACAGTCACACAAGAGGTAAAAAAAACCCTCCTTTCCTCTCCTCCCTCTTTCCCCAAACCACAATCCCAACCCTTTCCCCCTCCTCTCCACTCATAAAGTCCGATCGATCGATCATCTCAACCAACTAATAACTTTCCCCTTTCTCGTTTCAATAGCTAGGCCTCCCCAACCTCCCGGCAGAAACCCCAGACTCGGAAACCCTCCAGGACGAAGCTGGGGAGCCGACGCAGACCCTCCGCGACCTGCATCAGCTTCTGATGGAGACGTGCATCGCGAGCGGGAAGCTCGCTTGCGGGAACTGCGGGCACGAGTACGCGGTCAAGGAAGGGATTGCGAATTTTTTGTTGCCGAGTCATATGGTTTGAATTGTATTTGAATGAATGAATGGGACTTGTTGGGGTGGACTTGGGAGAGGGAGTGGGGAGAGGGAAGAGGTTGGGGAAGCAGGGGGAGATGGTGAAATGATGGAGAGAGGGAGGATGAAGTTTCGGCATGTGAGGAGGCGCACTTGCATGGTGCTGCGCTGGGGGTACCTTGCATATGCTCGAGCTGCTGCAACGATCGACAATCAAGTCGATTGGCATTCTACGGAGTTCCGAAACACGAACCGGGGAGGAAGCTAAGAAATTCAATGCATCTAGACACAAAATCTGTGTCACGTTCGAAATGGTACTCATTGTAGCTATCGTTGAGTGCTTACGTGCCGCCGACGCCTCGCTATTAAATAGAATCTTGTTCGACATCCATGCACGGATGCTAACCCCATTGAAACACGATTTGCTTCTTGCCCTTGTTCCCTTTCTTCTTCCCAGCACCATCGCTTGCATCGTCGGTCGACGATTGCGCTGTTTGGTTTACTCCCGTCGAACCGCCTCCCCAAGCATTCGCTGGTGAGACACTGGAGTTATTTCTAATAACTCCAGCGCCAGTGTATCCTGGTGAAAAGACGGTCGACGTGGGTTTCTTCGCGGCCGGGAGGGCTGGAAATGCATCAGGTCGATTCACATTGGCAGCAGGTCTTTGCTGCGAAATAGTGGGTGATGGTCGAGAAGAGCTTGGGCCTGAGCTCGTTGTACCAGCAGCAGGTCTCACGGCAAGCCAGCTTGGAGTGGGTGCGGCAGGTGCTGAACCCTTTGATGGAGTTCCATTCCTCGTTGGCAACGTCGGGAACGGATTCGACGGTCTGGCGGCTGGTGCAGCGGAGGAAGCCCAGGGTACTTGTCGTCCAACATTTGCAGCCCGTGAGCTTTGCGCCGTTGAGCTCTTGAGCTTGAGAACCCGAGAAGCTCCGACGCCTTTGCCCAACATTCCAGCTGCCGTCATTGAGCTGTTGCCCGATGGGCCAGGGAGAGACGGATAGTCTTCATTGATCGCTTTCCAGTCTGACCATGCCTTCAGAAGCGCATCCCGCTTTCCCGAAATTTCAAAGATTTCAGCAAGTTCTTTGATGAGCTTACCCAACTCTTCCGATGAGGTGTCGAACAGAGAGAAAAAGGCATCGATGAGATTGGCGGCGCTGACATTATCACGTGTATATGCTGAGATTCGTTCACGAAATTCGTCCAACTTTGTTTTGTCATTTCGAAGTAAATTTGCTGCACGTTCAGTGACAGCAGCATGTCTGAGCATTCGAGCTTGTTCTTGTGGTGTTGAAGCCGCGGCTGGGCGGGATGATATTTCACTGACGGTTGGAGCAGAATCTGTCGCTGGTTGCGCAACAGCTGGGCGTGGGCTTTGTGCAGGTCGCTGTACCGCTTGCGCCTGAGGTTCCGGTTGAGTCAATTGCCCGCCAAACCTGCGACTGGAAACAGATTGTGCACTCTGAATTTCTCTTTCCCTCTGATGCGCAATCTCCGCTCGACTCATGTGACCTGAAGTAGTTGCTGGCATGTGCTCGGCGTTGGGATCCCGTCCCCTACCTCCCCTGCGTCCACCTCGTCGTGGTTCGGGTAAGTATTGCGGACGATAGTCAAAGGCCGATATATCGACTCTGCGAGCGTCTCGGCGGGCATCTTTTGAAAGTCCGTTAGGGTGCGACTCAAGCTGATGAGCTTTGAGGTCCATCTCGGAATCGAAGACGACGAACTTTTTCTCAAGACATTCAGTGTCCAAGCATGGATGATGCTCCTTATTGAAATGTTGCTCCAGAGCTTCATAATTCAAAAAGTACTGAGGGCTCTGACCACTGTTCCTTCTATCACACAAGTGACATCGTTCGTGTTTGTCTCTGCAATGCGCGTACAATTCATCGTCTCCGTAAAACCTTTGCCGACAGAAGCCACATTCTGGGTGGCCTTTGAACCCACTTTGGTCGACAGCCCCTGGAGCGTCATCGCCATGCTTTTCATGTTTTCGCAATTCTTGAGGGGTAAAAAGTTCATGTTCATGAGTAAAAACTTTCTTGTTACGAGTGCAGAGGTCACACATGACCTTGTGATGTACACTCCGAACATGACGATGGAGATCTGGCCAACCCATGCATGCAACATCGCAGCTCTCATCCGGACAGTTGTAACGCAGCAGAAGAACAGTGTCCTCGAAAATCTCCGGTTTCTCATAGCTAATGCCTAGATTTGGGTCTGTTCTGAAAAAGTCTGCTTCGGTGTAATCTTCAAAGCGTTTCTCCCCATCATCTGTGAAAATGACGGTAGCGGATTCTGTTCTACAGTGAGCGCATGCTTTTGTTTTGTACAAAGCTCGCATTCGAAGAGCACATATGTGGCAGGTACGGTGGTTGCAGGGCGCAACACTGTTATGCGAGACAGGTGACGCGCAAATGAAGCAAACCTCTGCCTCAACGTCGCCTCCTTCTGCATCTGCATCCGCACCCGCACCATCTCTCTCGCCTTGGGGTCCATCAGCGCCTCCGGTCAGGCGAGCACCAAAGACGCCATTTCCTCCCGGCTGTGGGAGTGGTTGTGTGCCCGATATGCCCAATTCGTCGCTCAGAGCCTGTCCACGGTTGCTGTTCTGGACGTTGAAATCGCGACCACGACCTGACCCATGAAAAGCTCCACGACCTCTTGTACTTGATCCGCCTCTTTGTCCGTCATTGCCTCTCCGACTTGCATTTGCACCTCTTGAACGGCCATTTCCAGGGCCACCTCTTCCTCGACCGCGATTTCCTCCTCTGGGTCTCCCTTCTTCCGAAGTTCCACCATACCCTGCAGATGAGGAGTCCATTATTAGTTTTATATGTATGTAACTGTCAAACGTAAAAATTGCGTCGGCCGGGTACTGTGCAGACGTTGCGAGTGAGGGTTATGGCATTTATTAGTGGGGTACCAAAATCGATGAATATAACTCTGACTAACGGTACAGACCTTGCACAAATTGCATAAGGTCGTCCAAACTTGTTCATGGCACCCCACCAGGGTTAATTCGTCATTTTAACTTGAGTCTTGACTACATCTCCAATTTTCCCGCTCGTAGGCGTCTAGACGGAATATATATGGCATGTGTAAGCTTCCTCAATGCTACATGTGTGAAAGTATATCAATGCGCAAAATGCCAATACGTGCTGTGTGATGTATGCATCGTTACAGAGACCGAATTTCGAGCTGTAAGAGTCGCAATTTCTATTATTGCAGCGAGGTGCTGTATTATCGCACATGACAAAAGAGGCAGGCTACAGGCAAGAGTAAAGTGATATCATCAATGATGACCGGCGGAAGCCCCCTGATCATACCATACACGGTCTAATATGTGCCTACCGCTCTCCTAAGTGGCTGCGGTCGCACTCTAGTCATGACAGAAGCCGCAGAACCCCATGTCGTTGATATGACCCTGCGATCATCAGGCATGCCAGTGTCGAGTCCGAGCATATCTCAACAGATATCGGATTTGCAGTGTCGGGATTATCAGACTGTTTCTCGGATCATCAGTGAGCCTCGGCGGAAAGCTCTCGCGAAGGCATATCCGACATCAGCTCGGAAGGATGGTTGGTGTTTGGAGCCTCAAATCGAGTATCGTACGGACCCGGAGATCCCCCTCGGCCCCAGTGGGGAGGTTTCGGTTTTGCCATGTTAGGTGGGTTAAATTTCTTCGCTCTGTCATGCCTCCAAAGATACCAAACGCCTCCGACGAGGATGAACGCGACACCAACACCCACACCGACCCCTGCGCCGATCGCGGTGCCGTTGTCGATGCCGTGACTCGTGAGACTTGGAGTTGAAGCGTTGGTGCCGTTATCAATGCCATGACTCGTGGAACTTGGACTTGAAGCGTTGGTGTCGTTGTCAGTGCCACGACTCGTGGAACTCGGGGTTGGAGCGTTGGTGCTGGTCGACCCGACGACTCCGGCCTGGCTCATTGAAGTTGAGGTCATCGACGTCGAGGCCATTGAAGAGCCGGGTGGAGACAGGATGTTCGATGGTGAGATCCAGAATTGGCCAGAGGTGAATCCTCCAGAGTTCTGGTCTGCGAAGGAGCCATAACTGTCAACTGCTCGGAATTGGTATATGGCAGTACAGTCATCCTGGAGGCATTTCACGGCATAGGGGAACGATGAGTCGGCTAAACCACCTGTAATGCATGTCAATTAACGGGAGTCTAGTGACACTTCGGCCTCTAAACCTCTTACTGCCGAGTGTAAAGGGGTTGGATCCCGATAGATTTTTGATCAGGTACAAGTTTATTGCCTTGTACGAAGTTGTCCAGGTGATGTTAATCACAGCGCCCTCCGTGTATACTTGAGTGTAGGATGTGTTCGGAATAAAGAACGCCCCGTCTGAGTACGTCTCAGGTAGTGGCAGAACCTGATACGGTGTCGGTGAAGGTGAGCTTTGTCCTAACACCATACTGAGTAACAAATGTAGCGTGATAATGATTAATGAATCCATTTCGTTTCCCCTTTGAATCATGCACAATATAGTAGATGGGGTTGAACACGGCTAACGCCGTGTGAAGAGCGAGGAGAATACAGGGAGATGTCGTGAGTGCAACGCTTCTATTGAGGCTACATGTAGTGTACAAAGTGGTCAACACATCCACCGCCCCAAATTGTGTCCCATAAGCCGCTGATCCCTTTTTCTTCCTCTCGCAAGGCGATGCACCTCTAACACGTTGCCTCAAACATGTCGATAACGAATTATTATCGTCTATCCTCTGACATGTTTGCACAATTATGGGCGTACGGACAGGACTGAATCATCCATGGTTCCGCATTGGGCGACGAAGTTCTTCGCAATCGAGACGTCTTCATAGATTTCATCATGCCTCAGATGCGTGCCTCGAAGCGCATATGGGATAATGATTGTGTTCGTACGCAACCCGGCGCCAACAGCTTCCAATAAAGCCGAACCGAGTGCACAAACGACCGGAACTGTGTACAGTACCGCTTCGAATCGTACTTTCAGATTTGCACCGTTTCAGCCAACCCAAAACTGGGTGAATTAAGGCTGGGCAGCAATTTCACCTGCGAGTGGCTGTATGATCGTGTGAACCAATGGAAAGATCAAAGACCAGGGTGTAGTTCAGCACTATGGATTAGGTGATTGACGCACACCTATCTGACCGGAGAGTTTTTTGTTTAATCATATACTGCACTCCAACATGCCTACAGTCATCGTAGGTATTCGGATGCTACTAAAAATCCTTGAATAGAGACGGAAAGCGAAGGTGAACTTGACTGATGGGTCTAAAAGGAGATGGTCATCGAGGAAACAGAATGGGGATCAGCTTTGCATGTATACTTGGAATGATCTGCCATGTTGAACAGCTTACACAATATTTCTCTTCTTCCCAAAAGTCTCAATATCGTATGTGTATACTCGACATATGTTCTGCCGCGAAGAGATTAGAAAGGGCTAGATAGTGCTGGGCTGTCTGTTGGTCATTCCAGATAGATGTTCCTTGGTTGCTGATACTCCAGTTATTTATCAGACGCACAGACTATTTCTAGCTCCGGACGGCACGTGATCGGTCCCATGAGGGACTGTCTCTGCTTGTTCATATACCTGGTTTGCTCTCATGTTTCAGTCATGTGCAGGCCCAGTCCTGAGATTTCACTGCACTTCAAACCCTCCCTGGCCCCCTTTCATTATCCTCAGATGAAGGCCCACCTTCCTCCTTACCCTCCGCCAGCCCCACCTCGTCATACGCGGACGGGATGGTATTCCATATCAAGGTATTCTTGTCCAGTTTTGGCACGGACTACAGTTATAGCCCTGATCGGGATACTTGCTGACAGAGAGGCGGAAGAGAACGTCCAATCATTTTCTGTCTTGCTCTGTCGAAACAATGATATGTAAGGGGTCCGACATATCGTGACCAAGGAAATCGTTCACCAACACAGTGACGCGGCTGGTCGTGGGGTTTGTGATGACAGTTGGAGGGCCAAGCAGCATCGTACAAATCTAGCAAGATTTATCAACGAAGCACATGGCATGATAAATCTTTACAGCAGCGAGTTTAAGCGTTCATCTCACGACTGAAGATCCGCTCTCATTCGTACTAGTGATATTGGAGACACTCAAAGTCAACAAGCAATTCACAGTGATGACTTCATAGAGCTGCCAACGAGCGTCAGGAATTGGACGCCTTCAAGGATTCCGAGGTTTGCAGCACAAGTGTCGCACCATCGACGGCCTTTGAACTGAGACGCACGGGTGAGCCAGGCCAGGCATAACCAGCAGAATGTTCTTCTGCAGCAATGACACGGCCGCCTGACCTCAGATCAGCCATATCATATGCAACGCGGCCGCCTATCTATAATTTTGGAGGGATGTAGTAGATCATTCCTCGGTCCTGAAGTGATGCATTGGTTTTTGCGAGCTATTCGGACACGTTCTGGTGCTATGTCACAACAACTCCAAAGGTTGAGAAGACTTTTACAGAGATTCAGGTCACGACAGTCGACGAAACAACTGCGGGGAGCGACAATACAATGCCCGTCTAAGCTACATACGACATTGTTGAAATAGCTACAAATTGGTAAAGTATTCCACAAGAGAAGGATAATCCGGAGATCCCAGGCCGGTAACTAGATCAAGACATTGGTCAACAGCAGCTCAAACCCAGAGACTAAACAAAACTCACCTGGATCCCACCCCTCACTCACATTAAAGGCACGAGAAGTGTACGGGCAACCTAAGTTATACCCGCGGAGAATGTCGTGCATGTTTGAAGGGCGGTTGTACTTTCGCAAGATGCATGTCAACCACTAGACTCATTGTCATATTCCGATACAGGAGATCAGTCTTCACTCACCAGAGCTGGGTTGACAAAGCCAACCGTGGATTTACCAGCAGCCAGTCTCTCCTCATTTATCCGATTGAAAATTGCTCCCCACAATGGCGTCGAGGCGGAAGTGCCTGAAGAGAATGCATTAGGTCCTGGTCCGCCTGCGCGGATGAAATTCCCTATTGCAGCGACATCGGGAAATCCACGGCCAGCTCTGTTGTAAACTCCTCCATTTGCCCCGATATTCTTCGAGTCTGTCGTGGAATACGAAGGTTGCGAGGGATTGTGGTTCTTGAAGAACGACGAAAGCGCCTTCTTCTGATACGCAGGTGCTGCCCAGACATTCGAGAAACCACCGCCCGAAAACGTCGCGGCTGCTTCGAGGGTGTGGTTCAGAACATTCGCCGAAGGTCCGTACTGCGTGGCACCCACTGCGGTGATGTAGGGGCATGAGGCAGGGTAGGACGGAGCAAATATTCTCCCCGTCTTGCCGAGACAATCGTTCACAAGGTTCGGGTCGCCTACTCCGCCTTCGACGCCATTATCCTGAGTGCAGACGAAGATTGACACGCCTTGCAAGCCGAGCTTCAGGTACTCGCTGCATTGCCGCTTGACATAGTTCACCGGAAGACCGGCCTCGGCTTCGCCGTACGAGATGGAGATGACATTGGTTGGTTTGTAGACGCCGCATTGCTCCGGATGAGGCCATTCTTTGCTTGGATAGGATTTATCAATGCCAGGGCTATCGCCCGTGATGCCGTATGCGGTGTAATTGCAGTAGCTACCATCGATTGCATCGAGCCAGGGATTGAACCAACCTCGTGAGCCATCAAGCAGGTCGGCTTGATAGATGGTGAAATTCTGCGGATAGATGATCGGCACCGCCACCTCGACATCAAGAAGGACCTCGCCATTGTCGTTGCTGCTGTTGAAGACAAGGCTGGCACCGTCGATGCTGTATTGAGTTGGCGCAAAGCCTTGAGGAATACGCCTGTTTGCCTGTTTAGTTCGAGTTTCAGCATGACAAAGGTATGGTTCACACACGGGTAGTATATCTTGGTCCAAGCATCGAATTGTTTCTGTACAAACACTTGGCCGAAAGCCTCGAAGAATCCCATGGCGTTACCGGGATGAGCGAGGGTAGCTTCGCTGATATTGTACATTGCTAACAATGGAGCTTAGTATGAATCTTTATGCAAGGTGAGGTTTTATGAAATACCTCGAATACAAGCCGGCGTGACGTTATGGCCGCAGTTTGGAGGGCTACCCTTCGGACCGCCAGTAGCAGTTGCGGAGCGACTCTGAACACTCCCTTCTCTCCTTCTGGTGCTATGCGCATTCGGCTTGCCGTTGGCTCGAAGCCGAACACCAGGAATGATGTAGTCGATATGGTGTTGAATACTCTGAGGAACGCTGTATCTGTTCGAAGACCTGAGCATCTGATTCTAGACTTCACGTTACATCCAGACTCACCGCTCGCTAGCCACGTCCTCTCGGCGAGGATCATTCTTATGCTGGTATACATAGTATTCGCTATGAAGAAGTCCCTCAACCTCGGAAGCATTCCCTGAAAACTTGATCCATTGTTTGTTGGATGAGATAGAGATGCGAGAAAGCTCAACACCGGCCGATACGAGCCATGAAGTGACTGCTTTGATCGACTCGTTACTCGGCGCGAAGAAGCTAGCAACTTCATCCGGCGTCATATGATTTCCATACGAAGGCGAATCGGGATGCGATCTAGATCGCTATTAGCATCGCCATCAAAGGTGAGGGACGAACGTGGAAGCACATTTTCATCAACATGTCAGGACCAAGATCGAGATTGCTTTGGGTTAGCCCAATGCGAACGGGAATAAGAGTATCTGCGCTCAAACGCGGACCTTGATGCCATTGTTGAAGCTGTATATCAGCTCGCTTTTCATGTACAACATGGTCTGCGTATGCTATTTGTATGGCAAACGCAACTATGAGGAAGAACATGGTGATGATCCGAGTGCTTGGTCAAGCTATTAAGAGAAATTTGTCAAAAGACGTTCTGATGGCAGTGATGCCTGTATCTATATGTCCTACTCATAATGTCTTGCATGACTTCGCAGAGATCAGTGTGCAACAACGTTTCATAACAGCATAAAGTGTGGTTCTATCGGCCGATAGGAGTACGAGTACCAGCCAAGGAAGAACCACCTGAACCACCTGCGCGAGATTCTAACGTAATCTCTCTGTCTACGTATGTGTAAGTTAAGCTCATCTCGGCAATGCTGACACAGAAAGCTGTAAGTAGGTGGCATATAAGATGTCTATACACTATAGGCGCAGACTATTCAGCCTGAATGCTTAATAAGTCGTTTAAAGTGTCGAAATTTGACAAGATCGCTTCAGGATTTTGACAGGATAGTAACCTGATCGGCAGATCGGGATGATCAGCTAACTACTTTCAATCCACTGTTCCCGTCTACGCGAGAGCGAGACGCCATCTCTTCGATATGTACCGGCGGTATGTACAAGTAAGGATCTGAATACGAGAAGAGAATCCAAACATCATATCTGAAACAAGAGCGTACGAAAGACGTACGTGGATCGGACTCTCCATGGAGCTCGCAATTTCGACGAAATGCACAAGCCATCTTCATGTATACTGGCTTCATACCGTGATATCATGAAGACTACTTAATATTCGTCGAATTCTTTCCCTCGTCTCCTTTTAGCATTACCCACTCATATTTCTTAACACTATGCATCTCCTCGTCATTGTAACAGCATTGGCATCTGTAGCCTCTTGCCTTGCCAATACCCAACAGGCTACCAAGTCTGCTACATCTTCAGATGTCTCGCACTCTACGGCCTCGACTTCGTCTGCTGCTTCTTTGACTCCCTCAAAATCTAAGGCTCAGACCTCATCTGCGACTGCGTCGGCTACTCCACTACCGTCGCCCAAGGTGGGTGCCAAGTTCGTCTTACGCACAAGCATTCTACCAGGCCAGAAGAACGCGGAGCGCTTCGATAATCTCTACGTTAGTCAACTCGTCGATCAACCTCGAAGTTGGTTCGAGCTGTTTGGGGAGGATCCTCAAGTCTTCACCACAACGGCGAGTACCACCAAGTCTTCCAATAGCAGCATTCAATATCGAAACGTCCTTTACAACGGCGCACTAAGCTACGGTGAACATACATTTTTCTGGAACAACGGCCAGCTGCTGTTCGACTACGCAGGATGGCAATTTGCCGGCGGAACTCAGTATAATAACAGCATCCAGCCGGCAGGTCCTGCTCTTAGAAACGGCACTTTTTACTTCGACGAGACGACCGGTCTGCGGTGGAAGAATACGCTCAACAAATATCAGAGATTTGAGCATTGGTTTGGTGAGTTAAGAGATCAGCCACACAACTCTCAATTGTGTTTCATACACACAGACTGACCGCCTTTTCCAGCTTGTCCATGGTGGTATGATACTATCCAACTGTTTTGGGTCTCCAGCACAGAACGCGCTGGCATATATACGCTTCCCAACTTCTGTGCGAAGGTCAATTTGCTGCCTTATGTCGCACCTGCCATGGCATCTTAGCAAGTGGAACCAGAACCTATGCAGGGGCACGTATACTCGGTGGGATGGGACGGAGTAAGCTTTCCTGCAAAGCAAGCCTGATATAGCCATCATAGTCTTTCAAAGACATTGTCATTGAATATCTGAGAATCCTTCAGAAGGTCGTATCACTACCCGCGTATCGTGTGAAATGCGTCATCACCATCTTTCTCGGACGTAGTCAATTAATCGGGTATTAGAGAACGGTAATGGATGGATTATGCATCGAGGAGGCAACTAACGGCAACGATTCCAAATGCACATCAGAGTATCATTTTCAGCTACCCATTGACAAGACAATTAGGGACAGGATGGTCAAGTGCGCATCGATGCAAAGTGGAACCAAAGGTGAACGCGAGGTCGAACAGTCCGGGGAAGTATCGACGTGACACTGCAAACATGCGTATTCCGTAAGCAACAAACGCTAACCAGAGAATAATTCCCTGCAACACTATAGGGCGGCACCGACCCTCTCCCCAGCCGGCCCTTTGGTAGGCGCTCTAAAACGAACCTCTTTGGCGCAGTGACCCACACCGTGTTCCGCGCTAGACAGGACTTATCATCATCTAATCTACGGCGCGGACACACGCATATATAAGGATGCATGTAAGAGTCGGGAAGACGAATCATACCTTCGTATAAGACCACAAAATAAAGAGTTGTGGGTTAAGCATGGAGAAGTGTAAGTACAAAAATCTATAGATGTCAAAGAACTACGATGGCCCACAGCTTCTTGCCATTGATAAACCGTGCCCCACGCTCTGTCCTCCATGTTTGGAAGCCCAAACTGAATCTTCCCTCCTCTCACATCGCGGCGCTCAGCGTAGCCTCGAAAGAAGCATAGGCAGGGCCTAGCAACTCTTTCAGTTCCGCACTCCCTATCGCAGGTATGGTAACATTCGCGCCGCAGGTGACATTCGTCAGCGTGCCCTGAAACGCCTGAGAGATGAACTGCAAAGCGCCCGGTAAACCGAGCAGCAAAGCCTGCACATGTTGTAATCCCGGCAGTGTGACTAACCGAATGTCGGCACCCTCATCGCACTGTTGCTGCACGTATGCGGCTTCGGGCCAGTACGGCACGGTGATATCTGCGGTGCCGTGCCATTGGAACCTCGGGAATTTGGGCACCGGCACGGGGAGGCTGCTGACGTTCGCCAGAAGGGACTCCCGGGCAAACACGCACGACAGTCCCGGGGTGTCGAGGATGTTGCTTGTGGTGAGAGCGGTGGTGAAGTTGACGCCGGCGTAGTGGGAGAGTTGTCCGAGGAGGCAGTAGTTCGGCGCTCGGATTCTCGCGACGGTCGCGGAACCGTTGGGCGTGTACGACTCGCTGAGCGTGCGGTTCAGTTCGGGGTATCCGCTCGCCAACCCGACCAAGGCTCCCATCCCGAGAAGGGCCGATGGACCGCCGCTCAAGAGTTCGACCGTCGAGCGGATGTCGACCGGTGTGCCCCCGAAAGCTGCGGCGATGATGTTGAGCTCTGGGGCGTACTGCTCTGCTAGACTGCTGGCCCATACGGTGGCGTGGGCACCACCGCTGTAACTCGCGATCGCGATCTCGGTTGATGAGGATAGGTTTAGGAAGTCGATTGTCGCGCGTATTCCGTCCAGAGTCGCCCGACCTTCGGTTTGTCCTACGAGCCACGTGGAGTTCGGTCCCTCGGCATCGCTGACGACGACGTAGTAGCCTTGGGAGAGCGCCCAAAGGATGGTGAATGTATTGGTTGAGTAGGAAAACTCCATCGTCGAGGTGTCGTTGACCCATGCCCAGCTTGGCGCGCAATCGAGATTGAGGGCATCTTCTGCCTGCGGTAAGGACAACATCCTCGGAGGGGTGATAGGTTGACCTGGTATCCAGATTGTTGATACAGAACCAATGGCGTTGTCCTGATTATCGGTGGTACGGTAGAATGCTTGGAAACTCTTTGTCATATTCCCCGTGGCAGTAGTGCCGACTCGCCGGCTCCTGATGACTTGACCAGGGGCGTAGGAGGATATGTTTGAAGGAGCTTGATAGAATGGGTCGAAGTTTGGATCGGGGAAGTTGGTTACGAGAGGCGTCGTGGCATTGTTGTCATATCGGTGCGAGTTGCACTTCGCTATCGTAACCCCGAAGAGGGTGGATAGAAAGCACAGACGAGCTGTGAAGAAGGAATACATGATCGAACAGCGATGAGCGAACAGGGTGAAAAATGGAATATGCGAACGCCAACCAATGCAATGCCTCGTATTTATACTGGGATAGGAGATGATTGTCCGGACATGACTATCGACGTCAGTGTCATATCAGAAGCCGTGATGGTCAAATGCACAATTACAAATGATACACCTAACAAGAGGACCCATGACAAACGACATGTTGGCGCACTCTTTCGCACTCTTTCCGCCACAGTCGTCAGGAACTCCGGCATTGGCGTAAGTGTTGTCGAGGCCACCGTTCTGGGCTTCCGGAATCATCCCAGCAGCATTGTTGAGTCAAACTCCATTGCATCTTCGACAGAGTGCTGGTTGCGATGAAATTGGAACAGTGATGCCAGACCATTAGTCGGGAGAGTTCGTAATTGAAACAACATTGTACACAATTCCTGGCATTTCTCGAGATTCGATATGGATGTTTCAAATGAGGTATTAGCCAGCCCTACGGATAAGTGCAGGAGATAGTCGTACTGCTGACCTTGTAAATGGATAGTAATCCTTAAATTTTTACACCGGTTGTTTGTCATGCACTTTATCGGCGTGCATGATTAGAAACACTCTGGTTGTATATCATATGTGAATACCTTCTCAATCGAGACACGTAGAACGCTGTTTGACCTAATAACTCCGATATGCTATTGTTCTGAGGTCGAAATACTACCGATGTCTGGACTTGGGTTCCGTTCACTTGAATCGTCGGGCTGGCTGTTGTTCCCGCGGTATGATTACCCCCTTGGGTAAGGGCGCTCAACCTGGAGTCACAACCCATGAACTGCCTACATGTCCAGTTTGTCAGCAATCTATAGCGACTCATGAGTCTCGGGAAGCGTTAGATCTGCAATTCCGGTCACATCCATCGAATCGGCGAGGAAAAGATGTGGGGATGATGTCCAACGGTTGAAAAGTATCTCCCACGAGCATCAAGCAGCAATCATTTCAAAGTCTGCCGATGCACCATGATCGCTGCTCTAATGATATCCCCAAGTACCGATGACAATCTCCGTTGGCAGCTATTGTGTGGAACATTGCTGTAAAGGGCTGGTGCAGTCTAGAAATATTCATGGCGTAACACGCTGCTAAGACAACCCTGGGCTGGTGAAAGAAGAAGGTTAGCTCTTCGAAGATGTTATGCATCTTGCGCGCTTTCCGGCACCGTCAGGCACTGCATTTCCTGATGCAGAAGCACCGTCAGGAAAACAACATGACTGATGTCGTAACGGTGCCAAGATGACAAATCTCGTAGGGCTATCAACTTCGAGCTTAATTCATATGCCGTTTGACCCATTCTCGTATTCCATTGACTAGTTTGACCAAGTCACTATTCTCTCCTGAAGGAGAATCTCGGTATTCTGTATTTGGCGATCGAAGACTGGTTCGTCTACTGCGCCAAGCGGTTACCAGAATTTCCAGACAACCAGAAATCTCCTTAAACATATGAGACAGCACATTCTTTAGTACTCTTCCAGTGTCTACATCTCGTACGCGATCATCAGTCCCGGTGTGTAGAAGAGCGCTATCTCTCACTTCTCCATCAAATGTTAGATGGCGTCAAGTTACGAAGGTCTTGAAAGAGACAGAGACGACTCCTTTGTAGCGCGCTCTATCTTCTATACCTAGCACGCAACTACTGACTTCTACATGTATGGGGGAGAGCACTACGCTTTCCCATCGCAGAGACTTACGACCGCCCATTTACCACTCCAGGCCCATTTCCTACTTCCACTGTCACCCCCACCACCCTCCATCGCTTTCAGACGTGCATCTTCGCCCTGTGGCAGACCAACGACAACATCCGCCTTACAGGTGCGCAAAGCTAATACACGAACGCCGGAAGAGGGTCCCATTGGCCCTATGGCTTCCGCGAAAGGCGTAGTGGTATCCCACATGGCGTCTCCCGTGAGCTTGCGGTAGTTCAAGTCACCTTTGAAGATTACGAGTTCACTCTCCTTCAGTTCTTCGTAGAGCTGTGGAGCGGTTTGCGGCAAGCGCCAGTAGCTCCCAGCGGCAGTCCAAAATAGATTCGGACGTAGTATGATCTTGCCATCTGCGTACAAAGAAGTCCAGTTCTCGAAAAGAGTCTGTAAATCGCGAGTCTCCTTGTCCGATAGAGGCTCTGGCTTCACACCACGAGCTTCGTCATCTTCAGTAGGAGTCTCGTAGAAGGACTTGGCATTTTGAAGAGCGTTCAAGAGATCCGCGAAGTCTTTCGGGACAACATCGGATACGAACCAGGGGATGCTCTTTGGGTGGAAGACGACATGTGTCGCTAGCCCTGATTGGAGGAGGTAACCGCCGAGGATCAGATCGACGAAAAGCTCAAATCCGGCATTGTCGAGGACAATGTCAACACGACGTTCCTTGCTTCCTGATGATTGAGCCTTCTTGAGGCATTCAAAAGCGGCGGAGAAATCATTTGCGATAATGTTCTTTTCATTGGCTTTCCTGGCATCACTGCCCTGCAGTTTCTGTATATCATCATAACTCAGATTGGTGAGCAACGAGAGGTCGGTGGCGTTTCCCCACAGGCAAATCTCGCTCATCTCAACGAAAAGCAGTCGCTCGGCCGCTTCACGCTCCTCACTTGATGCCGACCCCAGTGAAGACTTGTTGGACTGAAGTTGTTGAGTCAACTCATTGTACCGGGTTGCCAATTCGATGACAGCGGGGCGAGAAGAGCGGAATGTCGACATTTTTTGACGTGAGAAAACGTCGTAGCTTTTCCAATACTCTGACCCAGCGAATATCGTAGCCATTCGCCTGAATCTCATCAGCTCTGCTTCAGGACACAATCTTCATGGATCGCACCTATAGAGGTAACATTCGGTAAAGAGCCACGGAGCATCATGCCATTTGGGATTGCCCCGCTGCTCGAGTTCATGATTGTACGCGGAGATATCCGACTTGCCGTCATCGGATAGCGGTCTGCTGGATTGTTAAAGATCATTGCGAAACCGCGAAGCAACGATGACGCTCTTACGCTATTTGACGATTGTGTTGCAGCTCATATTTCAAAGCTGCTAAGCTCTGGGTCAGGGCTTTGCCCTCTTCCTGCTTTTTCAGGTCCGTTTCTTTCGAGACAGCTCGGTGCAGGTCGTCAATGGCCCCGGTCTTTGAAACTTGATCAGCGAAGAAACTTCTGACAGAATATCTGTTGCAGTACCAAAATCACAGGCCATCTTTCCCGTGCTGAGGTAAATGCGAATGAGGTTGGGTCTCCCGTAGAATATAACGCTGCCCAATTTATTCAGTCGTTTATGAACGAGCAATGTTCGAACGTCCTTACGGGTCTTTGTGTCAAACTCCATCTTGGATGTTCGATGCTCCCGCGGACGCTCCCTTGGATTTCTCTCGTTGTGAGATAAGAGAAGGTTGGATCAATTGTGCCAAGACCTTACACTCATGAACATTTTCGGTGCGTTCAATGTGGGACAATGTGGGTAACTTTCAGGCCATTGAACTTCACTTCCCACATAGCAGACCAACACTACTTCCCAACACGGAAACGAAAGTGAGGCAAAACTCCTGTGCCGTTCCGAACTCGGTCTACTGAAAGGTTCATCGGACTTTTTCCCGATGATCGGAGCAATCGACGGTCCTTACTGAGCTCTAACTTTCGGCACCGACATGGAATTGAAGTTCCTAAGTCCGACGTCGATCCTCTAACCAGTCCAGGCATTCGTGCAGTATCTCTTTCAAGCGACATCATGTATATAGTCGCACTGTACCTCGTTGACTTCACTTGCTCTTCAATTCCTTCATCCCCCTCCCATCAATCGCCTCACGTCTAAAACATGATTGAATCAAACACGGTCAAACAAGCTCTCTCAATGGTTGAAGCCGGAGGCGAGGGACTACTCCAGATAACGGTTGGAACCCACAAGATCGAGAAGCCTGGCCAATTCGTTCCCAGAGCAGGTGAGCAAACATCTCTCGGTGCGTTCATATGAAGTGAAGCTTTTTGACACGTGATAACAGACGCACAAGAAGCTCCCCAGCTTTCTTATGCCGGATCAACCGATCAATTCATCGCCGTAGCTCTGGATCTCGATGCCCCATACAAGTCCGCCAGCTTCCTCGGGCCCATCCTGCATTGGATCCAACCGGGGATGAAACTCAGCGGTGCAGGCGAGACTCTTTCGAGCGGTGACACCCCCTTCACCGTGGATTACATCGGTCCTGCGCCTCCGCCGGGCAGCGGACCTCACCGCTACTTCGTTTTGCTCTATAAACAACCAGAAGATTTTGACCCTACCAAGTATGCGCCACCTGCTGGCAAGAAGTTTCCGATTACGAAACGAATTCGTTATAACTTTGATGACTTCGCTCGGGGTACTGGGCTTGGGTCGATAATCGCGGCGAACTATTTTAATAGTAATTGACATGGATACCGCATGCGCTGCTATGTAACAGGAAACGATTGCTGTACGCAGTTGTAGTTTTAACAATCAATGTCTAATGTGTTGTCCAAAACCCTGTCCCTAGGAACCATTCCTACACATCTCATTAATCATATAGCTTCTTCGCTATGATAGCCAAATGCACAAGAGTGGCGATTGTGATTACCTGCGAATTTACAATGGCAGTCAAGAATATTAAACAATCTTGGCGATTCTTGTCAATGATGAACAATCATCGGTAACCAGTCATCTCGGTATTGTAGTCTCAGTGGATAGTTTGAATACTTCTGAGGGTAATGCTGAAAGACTGCTCTATACTACTGTCAAGCACACGTCTACAGCCAGCTCAAGCTCACATCAGCCAGAACCTCATGGCTCCAATAGACCCTTTCTCATAGTTTCCTTCGGGGCTTTAGCTTCTCTACGGTAGACATCTTTCCGAGTTTGGTAAAAGTGCACTGATCCGTAGCGCAACAACTCTCCGAAGGTACCTGGCAGGTTGTGCATATGCACATTCTCTGGCTGATCCCACAAGTTTCCGAGGGTCACATCGGCGGTCAAGTTCTTGCCATGGACGACCTTCTGCATGGAGCTTCGTGTCAGCAGCCTCCAGACGAGCTTGTACGCAGTTTTATAAGCTTCCGACTCCGGGTCAGTGTTCAACGGCGTTTTCAATGCATCGAAGGTGAATTGACCATCGAACCCAACCGTGTCCTCGGCAGCCCAGTCTTCCTGCAGAGAATCGAAGAGGAGGACATTCTTTTGCCAATAATCCGTGCAGCTGAACCCATCACCGGCGTCCTCCAGCATGGTAAGCCTGGACCAAGCCAGCACCTGACCGATATAGTTGAAGACTGTTCGCGGTTCAACGCTGAAATTCCAAACAAGTTTGCTCGCCTTTGCTTCCTCGAAATCAAAGTTCAAAGCAAATGCTAACAAGGGATTGTCGATAACGCCATCGTGGTCTTTGCGTCCTTGCCAAAGGTGAAGGAAAAGATCGTGCCTGACGAGCGATGAGTTCAAGTCCAAGGCCAAAAAGCGGACGGAGAAGCTTCTTACCATCTTTTGATAAAGGGATCACCTTTGCGAGCCATCGTGAAGTGATTCGCAATGGTAGTGCCATACATAAGTGGCGCCGCGATTTGATATGGCGATGACGGGTCCTCAAGGAGACTCCATCCGATACGGTCGGGATGCCGCAAGAGGATGTTCCCAACATCCATGTAGATCCCTCCGTACAGATAGAGCGATGCGCCTCGAAGAAAATCTGCGCTATGGGGTCCGACGTATGGACCGGTCATATCTCCGTCAACGAATGCCTGTGGCAGCATCTCCTTGGGAATGAGATTCAGGGTGTAATTCGGCGAGTCCGGCACCGCATCCAGGAACCGTACAGTCCAGGGCTTGCTGCCTCTACTTGAGATTCTCACCCAGTCCAGAACATTCCGCTGACACCATTCGGGCATTGCCTGAAAGCCTTTGTCCCAGAAACAAAAGATGTTTTTCTCTGATGTGATGGGCCCGGGCTTCAAGAGAGAATCAATAATCTCGCTATCGGATAGGTGATTGACGTTCTCGAGGATTTGAAGCTCGCTCGCGAACTCCTGCGGGATGTTGAACATTTTCTGTGCCATCGCGGTCGATTGACCTGTTGTATGTCTGAGACTAGCCGAGTCGTATGGGAGAAATCTTTGTTCGCCATCGGGGTCATTTATACCGATGAACCCTGTCAGTCGTAATAGGCGGTAAACGCAAGCTGTGATCCACTTAGAAAATGCGTGGCCTCTTGTTGAGACGCCATCCGGATCTTCGGTAACAGGAAAGCTTCAGCTCTCTGGTTCGAGATGAGATCTATTGCTATCCAACACACATATATCTCTAGTGATTCGGCAGATCCGATGAATAAAGTTTGGCCCATAGCTTTAATACGCTTGCTGGTATGGGAAAGCCGTTTCTTCCTCGGAGTGCATGCTTCTTGTGTCACGGACAAATTTTACGAATCCGACTTGTAACTTCATAAGAGATACCAGAAACGATTATGCTGTTCGGCTAACGTTTTCTTAGCCGCAGGGGAGGCGTATGCTAGGATCTAGAAGCCTGTTCGTAATATGGCTGGGCTGGCAAATCTGTAAATGGGTGGTGAGCACTCTTCAGAACTAGTTAGCCTGAACATCAATGATCTGCCTCGTAGATATATCCTGCATCACTTACTCATCGCATCAGGCCGCCAACCGATCAAAATAGAAATACAATACGAGAATTAACGTCCACTACATGCAGAAAACCTATTGTTTATGGTCATTGGTAAACGAGTCACATGTGTTCTCGAGTGATGGTCTCATTCGTTTGTGATACGTTCAAATGTCCAATGGTTGGTAATGTCTTTAGTCGGCTTCCTTTGATCAATGCTGATGAATGCAGGGAAAGAGTGCCCATGTGAGTGCGTTCTCGCTTGGACTGCCTCGATGACAAAGGTGGGAGTTTGGTGGAGCTGCGGCGTTGCGGCTTACAGTGAGAAAATAGCCTGCCGAGCAGATATGTGGAATCCTGTGTTGTGTTATGTTGCGAAGATCAAATTGTGTATTTCTTGATGCATAGATAACGTCGTGCGCGGAGATATTGCATCTTCTCACTTCCGTCACACCTGTCTTCATTTGTATGTAACTTAACGTCGTAAAGATGTTTGATGCTGTACTTTTGGGTTCGAATATTCGAGTGAACTTTGATGGCGCATTCCTGAACCTACATCCAGCAGCGAGTGACAATCCTTGTCTCTATGACAAAGTGCAACACCCTTATAGAGATTCCAGCAACAAAGTCATACGCTTGTCTTGAAGCCCATAGACACCAGAAAGCAGTGAAAAGGTGTACTCACAACTGTAAACTGATCGTAACCGTGGATGTAGTTCATGATCCTTAATCCGGTCTGCCATTACGTTTCCTTATCAACTCCGTGGACCTGAAATCCCTTGCCTAGCAAAGTTCTTTTGAATTCTGGAGGTTTATTGGCCCGTCTCTCTTTTCGGGCATCTCCCCAGGAGTGTATTTTCTCCAAGATGGATGAACCGGAGAAAGCTAACAAGATGGAAATGCCCACCACACCGACAGTTACGCAAAGCGCAACGGCCCAGAAAAGCCACTGCGTTCGGGCCATATCCCTGATGTCACTGAAATTCATCCCGAAGAAGGAGGACACAAAGTTCAGAGGAAGAAAAATGATGGTTACAACGGTGAAGACAAGGATGGCCTTTCCGTGGTCCTCGAGACGGATGTTGACAAGCTGAATTGTTCTCGTGATCTGTCGATCAGTATTATCGCGCAATTCACGGATGTCAACAAGTTCCCTTTCAAGGTTATCGATCAGTTGCTCATACGGATCAGATAAGTTGGAAGTGGAGAATTGTCGAAATGTTGCTCGACGACTGAACGATGGACGAGCCTCTACATCACACGTATCGTAGGCATCTCCCATTGCTCGCTCATACGTCTTGACAGGAGAAGACTTGAGTTCTGCAGCGTCAGGAACATCTGCAGGCTTGAATGCCGGCTGAAGCCGCCTGATCACAGCGAGCTGATCTTCGGTAATGCGAATGACGATATTCAACTCCTCCAAGCAAGCAATGAGGTCCATGACCAAATTGGTGTTCGGAGAACGAATCAGTCGGTACTGGATGTGACCCAGATGGTCTGCGTACCTCTCACTGACGGTCAACAGAAAATCAGTCCAAAAGCTGCGATGCATCATGCCGACTGCGCCGCTGAGACAAGCGACTGCGTGAGTCATGGTGTCGTACTCTCTATCATCATCCGTCGCGAAGAAATGATTGCGTATGCCACGAAAAGCGACGTCAAATATCCTAGAAGCTAGTTGGAGCGGCGGCCATACAGCCTTCCAAGTCTGGTTGCTTGAAAAGGTGACAATGTGCCTCTCGTCGACAAGGAGCAACCACAACTCATCGACGATGAGGCTAGTAGGAGGATGATTGCCATACCACCGTCTGATCTTCAGGTCGAGTTCAGCATTGGTGCTCCAAGGTTTATGCTTGGCGAATACCTGAGTGCTTTCGCGGTCCCTTGTATCTTCAAGTCTGTAGTGATATTGCAAGATGGATCTGAGAAGGTGACCAGACGATCGAGACGATCGGAAGCCTTCTCGCTTGTCTATCTGAAATCGAAGTGCGGGTCTTGCACCTTGCGTGTCCCAATCGAGGAATGGGACGGATATCAGCATAGGGTACGGGCTTCGCGATGCACCCTTGGACGGAGCTCGTAGTGTCTCCGAAAACGGGTTGAAGTACTTGCCATGCCTTGAGAACTGGGTATTTCTCTGCACGACATGATCCAGCATCTTCATGGAGTCGGCAACAGTGGTGACATCGTCGGACAATGCCCACAAGAAGCCGCGTAAGTATTCCGGAAAGCGAGAGCTATAGTGGATCCAACGGCATTTGGTATCTTGCTGAGGAGAGAGTCGCAATCTTCGCAGCCATCCGTAATCTCCTTCAAGTTCAAGAAACTTTTGCTGTTCTATGGGGTTTGCCGTGGCCTCACTGACGCGCTTGGAGTTGTTGGGAGGTAGGTGAACTGTGTAGCCAGGTATCAGAGTTGATGGAGATACCTCATTGATATCCAGCATCGGTCCATGCCTTTCATTTGATGCATCAACCCTCACATCATTCACCAATAATTGAGCAGGTGTGAATGGTTTCTTCTGCCAAAGCGGATCGGCATCGTAGCTCGGCCTTTGGTCATTGTTTCGAACATTCCACTTCGCATAATGGTTTTCGGTCATGACAGCAACATTTGGACGTGACGAACTAACAAACTAGCGGACAAGGACCTTCATCTACCTGTCTTTGCAACCCTTGAGGCGGAGCAGAGGCCGCCAAACCGCCTTGATTGGAGTACCGTGCTCACATCTACGGCCGCAAGTCTTGGAGGTTCAATCGGTGGCAACTTCATCCTCAGGCACGCTGCTTGCAATTGAGGCATTGAGCCAACGTCTAGTACAGACATACACAACATGTAGAGTATCCTTCAGCAACTAGCAGCAGCCAGTAGATGTGGGTCCAGAAATAGCGAGCTTCAACCACGAAACTCTCCTCCGTTTGTCCGAAGTGGCAGCAACTGACGGCGGAGAGCTAAAGTGGCAATGTCTCCATTTTCTTTGTTGTCGTAAACTGGTCATTTCAACCTTGAGCTTCTTAGCACCAAATCGCGATCATGCCTCCGAACAATACAACGGGACAAGATCCGGCAGTGAAGACTGTTGGCTACATAGGACTCGGCAACGCTGGAGCGTCGATAGCATCGAACCTTCCAAAAGCTGGATATCATCTCGTAGTTCACGATCTTGATGAAGCAAAGGTGCAAAAGGTGGTGGCTGAATGGCCGAACACCAGAGCTGCTAATGGAAGTCCTGAAGCATTTGCTGATTGTGAGGTCATCATCACCATGTTGCCCAACGGCAAAATAGTCCGAGACGTTCTTCTGGGAGAGAGCCATTTCGCACGCGACCTTAAGCCAGGTATGCTTGTGGTGAAAATTCCTTGAAAGAACTCTCTCACAGCATAGCAGGTACAATCATCGTGGATACGTCGTCATCGTCACCCTTCGATACCAGGGCGCTCGGGGAGGAGCTTGCCCAGCACTCTCTTTTGTTGATAGACAGTCCCATAACCCAGACGTATATGCATGCAACAGACGCTGGTGAGTCGACTTTCATGGTTGGCTCTGACAGCGATGAGGCCTACAGGAAAGTCGAACCTGTTCTGAAGGCAATGGCCGGCTACATATTCCATATGGGCAAGCTGGGAAACGGCCACGCAATGAAAACACTGAACAATTACATCATGGCCTCTTCACTTTGCGCTTTAAGCGATAGTCTCGTGACCGGGCAGAAATTTGGCCTCGATCCGCAGCAGATCGTCGATGTGCTGAACGTAGGCACGGGTGTGTGTTTTCCTTCAATGGACACGATGCGTCGGGACGGACTCACGAAGAGATACGAAAGTGGCTTTGGGCTTGCACTGCTTGTCAAAGACTTGGGCATTACGGAAGACTTCATGAAACATAACCAATTCGACACCGATCAACCGACCATGCTCCGACGATATCTTTCGGATGCCCTCGAGCAAGTGGAACCCATGGCTGATCACACGAAATGTTTGGTGGGTTGGGAGAAACGAAGTGGTGTAACTCTAAAGAAGACCGAGAAGATTCAAGACATTCCTGCCAAGGACTTTGATCATCGATTGAATGGCTTGAACCGATCTGAAGATATCTGATGAGATCAGGAATGGAAATCAAAGTGAATGTAGATTATTGATTAGAATGCTGAGATATCACAATGTCATCGGTCGGCCAAACAATGCTTGCACGTTGAACGGCTTCGGCATAGATTTACGTTTTGCTGTACATATGTCCAGGACCTCATCCTGCAGTGAATCCAGCTTTATTATTCTTCGGGGGCTGATATTCTTATTTATCCAATAACTCAATGGAAGGCGTTCCTTACTTTTTGAAACCTTTCGAGTCTCTTCAGGTCATGTTTTATGGATCTCGATGGAACATAGGAGAACGCTGCTGCTCAAGTTCTTGAAGAAGTACAAAGCTATGTAAATGCTTTAATGCAGGCAAAGAACTTAATTCTCGAAGGAAACAACGCTATCTATTGTTTACAAATCTAGCCAATCTCCAGACCGAGGTAATAGAAACCTGTTCACAAATATCGTCACAACTTCGGAAACCTGACCCGCAAAAACTGACTCGGCCAAGCAACATCAACGCCCAGTTTAGCAGCCACCCTCAAAACCCACTCCGGCTCCCGCATAAACTGCCGCGCAACCAAAACAATATCACTCATCGGCTCCCTCCCATCCTTCCCATCCGTCATCTCCCTCGCGGCCTCGGCCTCACGCGCAAGTCCATCCTCGACGATATCCCTCGCCTGCTCCGCCTCGGTGATGAGCCCGACGGCCCCGATGAGCATGGATTTGCCCGCCGCCCTCAGCTCCTTCCGGATCCGCGCCGCGATCTTGGTCTGGTAGTCCTTGGAGTCGAACATCGCGATGCGCTGCTGCGGGTGGTTGCCGCCGCTCGAGACGTCGAGGAGGTCGACTCCCAGGTCGGAGACGATCTTGGCGAGTCGGATCGTGTCCTCCACGTCCCAGGTGCCCCTTTCGCGACCGATCGCGCTCTCGTCCATCCATTCTGTGGAACTTACGCGAAGGAAAAGGGGCATTGAGGCGGGGATCACGTTGCGGATTGCTTGGATGATTTCGATCAGGAGTCTGGTTCGGTTTTCGAATGATCCTCCGTATGAGTCGGTGCGTCTGTTGGTGATGGGGCTCAGGAATTGATGGATGAGGTACTATCAAATGTCAGTAGGCTTTCCAGTGATGTGTCAGTTCGGTCTGATACTCACGCCATGAGCTGCATGAATCTCAATGACATCCATGCCGGCGGCCACGGCCCTCTTTGCAGCATTGGCCCAATCTTGAACGAGGTTTTGTATCTCTTCATACGTCAGTTCACGAGGTGGATAGTAGTCAACCCCTTCACCGTCCCATGGTTCCCCTCCAGAAGCAGAAACGACATCGTCCGGCCAGCCGCCGACCTCTTTTGATGCTTTTACGGAATGCTTGTTGAACCTCATCGCGACAAATGGCGCTACAGTGCTGCCTTTTCGACCTGCGTGCGCGAGTTGCAGCCCACACAAAGCCCCTTGACTATGCACAGCCTCGGCGACATTCCTGAAACTGTCAATCTGATCATCGCTCCATATTCCCGGACAGTTAGGAGAGATTCGACCATTGGGTTGAACACCAGAAGCTTCAATGAAGACCAATGCGGCGCCCTTTAAAGCATAATGCCCAAGTGTCATTACGTGATAAGGAGTGAGAGCGCCGATTTGTGGTCCGGAGTCTGCGCTGGAATACTGGCACATTGGCGCCACTGTTATTCTGTTTCTCAAGGTCACGCCGCGTATAGGCAGGGGCCGAAAGAGAGTAGGCGTATCAGCATTCAGTTCCACTGGTGCTCCCGGCGAAGTTAAATGTTTCGGAGTGAAGAATGATATTCCGTCAAGAGGAGCATTGTATGTTTCTGACACCATTGTGACCGATGTTGATTTTTGATTCGTTTATTCGCAGGTTTTGGCTTGAGATAGCTCAATCTCTCGGTGGCTTGAATGGGAGAAAAAGGTGTAGATCTGGTGAAATACGAAGAGTGATAGAAACTCCGGATGCCGCTTCTGCCGCTTCTTCACAAATGATTTCTTCTATGTATAGTGATCTCGTTGGGGGAGTTTGAGATAGCGATTCATGTCTTGCAAAGACGGAGATTTGGTTTAAATAAGATGGATTGTAGGCTTACTAATGGGCCTTTGCCAGACATTGTCGAGAGATACTCTCTTCTCGAATTAATAATTGTCTCCGGTGGTCGAATGGTTGTAGTGATTAGTTGACGCAAACATTCCCTGGAGGATTACTTCATGTGAAACCATGCAATCTACAAGTTCTGCGACGGTAGCATTTACCCGCATTGCTAATGTAATCCGGTGTGAGAGATGTTGTCCTCCATTCTCAACACCGCAGAGTCCTGGATCGAGATGTTCTACTGGAGACTTCTTCAGTTTCAAAAGTTGCCATCGCTTTTGTCTCCGAAAAAAAGTACCCAGTTATTCTAAGCAGGCGGTCAACTTGCAGCAATCCACATGGAGCTATCTGCGTCTTGCTCATCTGATCTCTATGTCGGCCTATCACTACCAGCTGTGTAATCAACTTCGCCATGTCTATGCTTATGTGACGTCGTCGCAGTTTCCAAGATTGAAAGACGTTGCGACAATGTACCTCTCTTTCTACCGGCCCGCAAGGCTGGAGCTTTGACCATCAGCCTCGATGTCATTTCGATTTTCCAAATCATGTTGGAAATCTTTACATGTTGTCAATCTAAACCTACAGAAGAGATGGTATAATAAACCTTTGTCACCGCCACAACCGGTCGAAATGAACGAGAGTAGTACGAACAGTGCTGTTGAAGCGCTGCGTCGCTGGAGCTGTCAAGACTCGCAACTGCCATCCGTTGGCCAAACGAAAGCCGTCCACGTGTACGATTTCGACAACACCCGTGCGTATCGATGGACATATGGTGCTTCAAGTTAAAGATGCGCTAATATGGCTCCAAATACGCAGTCTTCGCATCCCCTTTGCCGAACAAGCAGATATGGAACTCTGGCACATGTGGTCAACTACAAGGGCAAGATTTTCTGTTTCGAGGCGGATGGTGGCACAACCCAAATATACTCGCAGCTGTAGGGCAGGGCGTCGAAAAGGAGGAACCTCGCGCATGGGAGGGATGCTGGAATGAAAAGGTCGTGGATCTTGTACGGCTGTCCATGCAAGATGAACAGACGCTGAGTGTACTATTGACGGGTCGTCAAGAGAGCGGTTTCGCCGACCTCATCAACCGGATGCTCTCTGCTAAAGGGCTCACTTTCCATCTGGTCTGCCTCAAACCGGCAACGAGCCCAACCGGTGAAAGTTTCAGCAGCACGATGAGATTCAAGCAAGCCCTGTTGCGGGATATTGTATTCACATACACCGCTGTAGAGGAGCTACGCATCTACGAAGACCGTACGAAACATGTCAAGGCCTTTCGAGATTTTTTCGCCGAGGTCAACATGTCCCTTATGCCCAGTTCCAGCATGAAGGCACCGCCGCCGTCGAATAGACAGCCTTTTGCAGTTCAGGTGATACAAGTCAGCGAACAAGAACTCTCGATGGATCCCGTCACAGAAGTATCTGAAGTGCAGAAGATGATCAATGCCAACAACGAAGCGATACTGGATGGGACAGCACCGCCCAAAACGATAGCATACAAGATAAAGCGATCAGTCTTTTACACAGGTTACATAATCGCTCAGCCTGACATAGAAAGGCTCCGTACGCTGGTAAAGCTGCCCGCAAATTGCCCGGAACACGAAGTGAAGTACCTTGCCAACAATATCTTGATCACTCCGAGGCCAGCTCCAAAATCCATACTGAACAAAGTCGGCGGTATCGGTGCGACGATGAAGTGGAAGGTCACTGGAATCGCAATTCATGAACAGCGTGTTTGGGCAGCTCGGGTGCATCCGTCCGTTCCTGGAGCCAAGATCTTCACCGAAAACCATACGCCTTGTGTTGTGCTCGCAACTAGACGGCAGGCGAGGCCGATCGAGGCGAGTCAGATACAGAATTGGCAGCCGATCCCGGCTCACCAGTCGTTCGAGTTCGAAACCGTTGTTGGTGAAAAGGTGCTTTTGCGCATTGAAGAGGAAGTGGCCAACGAAGACGCTTATGAGGCGTCTTTCCCGACCGCGAAGAATGCTCGAAAGCATCCTCGAGAGGAGGACTTTCCTCCCTTGGGATCAACACGGCAATCAGGATCTCGATCGACTTCGAAAACTCAGCAACGAGGCAATGCTGGATCCGTGCAGGGTGGTCACAACAGTTCAGCTTGGCAGAACAAACCTAGTCATGGTGGATTCACAGCCCAGCGAGGTGGTGGTAACCAGTCACGAGGCGGTGGTCAACGCGGAGGTGGTCAACAAGGTTACCAACGTGGACGAGGCGGCGGTGGGCGTGGAGGAGGTGGTCGTGGACGTGGTAAAGGAGGCTACAGAAGCCTTGATGACAACGTCGGGTCTGGTTACGGTGGGACAGGGGGAATGCAATACTAGATGTCTCATTCTCCACTCCCCGGCCGAGTGATCGAAAGGGAACGAAGCTTGATGATGAACTGTCACTGCCGTGTGTCGTATATCGGAGGCATTATGACCTGTACTAATAATGGAACGAGTTAATGATGCTCACAATGGGCAATGCCCGTGTCGAAAGTGTAATTACGGAGGTATAAGACTTTTGTTGAGAGTTTCCGTCCTACATTTCGAGGAAAGAGCTCTTCTATGGACGAGATAACAGTGAGGGCTCCCTCTTGGATTGTTACGAATAGATCCAGCGCCTAGGAGATTCTGATGACAGTGCGGTGTTGTGAATCGAATATCATGGCTTTTCTGATAAGGTTCCCGAAGACGCGCCGTGCATGATTCATAGGGGCTGTCACTGTAACATGATTGACCAACTCCATGGTATATTTGGTACAAGCCACCTGGAAGCTGTGTTGTATATCGCTATTTCCGTTGGGGTCTGATTCTGCCCAACAAACATCCATTCACCATGACATAACTCGGCGTGATGGGCGATACTCCGGACCAATGAGAGAGAGATTGCTCAAGCAAACAATATCCCGTACCCCAATAAAGGTTTGTCCACGTCTGTGTGGTGGAACGTCGGAACGACTTTACAAGAGCGTCCTGACCAAAAGCAAATATTCTCCACACGGTAACTCAGGCTGCGTGAATGCACGATATATCTATTTTAGTTAAATTTTCTTCCCCAAGTACATCACTTGTGAAACAGGACGGAGGAACGTGATCCGAATGATGATACACTACGAAAATCCGATCGCTGTTCAATGACCCGCAAGGAAACCAGGTGACTCATGACTGCATTCGATCAAATACTGATGATTCCAAAACAAGGTTCCGCCGGGTACGAGATGGCAAAGAGAGCGGAGTGATGAGGTTTGGAAACCCTGGAACGCTTGGCAAACGCGCGCCTGGTGGCCTCAGGCATGCGTGTATTTACAGTGACACGTCCCGCGTAACGCCCTCTCAGGTCTACTGTACGCTGACCTTTAAAATAGCACAAGGCGTCAACAACCGTATCACCGAATTCGCTTAAATTGTGTGCCGGCATCATCGGAGACACCGTGTTCGTTTGCCTTACACATTTTTTCTGCATTAGATGCGCGGCCTTCGCCGGTTTATTGCAGAAAGAATGCAAGGCGGAAGATAGGTATTTGGCCACCGGAAATCTCTCGATTAAGATCCTGTAAGGCTACTAAGCTAGAAGTCGTCTCTCGTAGCCCTTCCACGTCAACTTTCGCAAACCACTTTGCGAAATTACCTATGCGTTTGCGTTCACCATGGCTACTCTCCCGCAAGATCCAACTCCGGAGCAGATTGAAGATGAGATCCTATTCATCGGTGTACAAATCGAATCTCTTGATCCGGAAGCGAATGATTACGAAGAACATAAGACACAGCTGCTTTCCCAACAACAGCACTGGCAAACGTTGCTGGAACGCTCACAACAGCAAATCCAACCAGTAATTACCGATACCGGCGTCGGTGGTGCGAATCAGTCGCAACGCGATGCCTGGTGGCAGGCTACGGTCGGCAACGACAGTGATCCGTTCAGATTGAACAGCGATAACGATAGCTCCGAAACGTTGAGCAGCCAGGACTTTCCACAACCAGGTAGCAAAAGACCACGTACATCTTCCCAGTTCAACATCGATGCGCCTTTACTCAAGAGGCCTGCACCAGATGCGCTCCAAAACGATTCGTCAGCGAACCATGTCATCGCCGATAGAGCAAGGCGGCGTCACGAAGCTATGGAGCTTGAGTTGAGAAAGCAGCGGGAGCTGCAAGTATCCGATGCTGCTATCGCGCGTCAAATGAGTCAAACGCCGGGCTCGTATCCTACTTTTGGCCAACCTTCTTCGTCGCAGCCTCGTACGCAGACTACACTCAACAGTGCAGGTGGGTTTCGCCGTGCTCCCATGGTGAAATCAGAACCGGATCTGCTGCGTACTTCACTCGACCAGCAACAACACTCAGGATTGGACCAGCAACAAAACTCAGGATTGGACCAGCTCGGCTCCGGCACCCATAGCCTCTTGCCTCATAATCGATATCATGGCTTGGGGACTGCCTCACAGTTTGGCAACGGCGAGCGAAGCCTTCCGTGGGCGCTACCACAGATGGATAGTAAACCATACATGCCGCTTCAGACTCCCTCCGGAGGACATCTTACAACGTCTCAGACACATCAGAAGCTCGTAAACGCTAATAGCACCAAAAGTGAACCGACATTCTCCAGGCAACAGCTCTTCAACACGCCACGGCAATCGAATTCAGTGGTGGATCTCACTGGTAGTGACAGTGACGATGAAGAACTCAAGGAGGTAGGATCTCGTAACATCATGACCGGTCAGGTCACACCTGGTCCATCCTGGTCCGCCGCACAACAAGAACATCCGGCTTTCAAGCCAGACTTCAGTTCACTTCCCGGCGTTTACTCGGGAAGTTCAAAACCGTACGGATCCCAAACCAACCACTCCAGCTCATATCAGCACAGCCTTGGCAACCCATCTATTATGGGAAACGTGTCTCGTGGTTTGCAGACAGGACATCGAATGTCGACAAAAGAGTTGGGCTATATGGTTGGTTCGACAGGCAACTATGGTTCTCATTTCGACGATGACGACGACGATGATGATCCGGACGATAACGAATACGGCTATTCTGGCAATTCGCGCTACCCAGATTATTATGACAGAATGGGCTACGCTGGATACTCCAGTACCTATCACGATCGTTACAATGCCATGGCCGCTTACGATGCAACCAAATCGAAGGAAGAGATAGAAGCTCTGCTCAAAAACATCCGTCCAGACGAAGACATGCCAGCGCATCTGCGCGTCAAAACACCGGAATCGATGACGATCAGCCTTCACAAATATCAAGAACTTGGCTTAACCTGGCTCCAACAGTGCGAGGATGGGTCCAACAAAGGAGGCATTCTGGCTGACGACATGGGTCTTGGTAAAACGATTCAAATGCTCTCCTTGATGGTGACGCACAAATCACAAGATCCCCGGTGCAAAACAACGTTGATTGTTGCACCTGTTGCGCTCATGCGTCAATGGAAGCAAGAGATTCAATCCAAGATCAAGCCTGGCATCAACCATAAGTTGACAGTATTCGTACACCACGGAACATCCAAAAAGAAAGATTTTCGCGATCTCGCGTCGTTCGACGTAATCCTCACTACGTACGGCAGTTTGGCCGTTGAGGTCAAGAAGATGGAGACATTTCGCAAGCGACAGGCTACAGATCCCATGGCGCAACCATATCCAAAGGAAAAGTGTATCCTGATCGGTGATGATGCAAGGTGGTACAGAGTAATCCTTGACGAAGCCCAATGCATCAAGAACAAGTCGACACAAACGGCGAAAGGAGCTTGCATGGTCAACGCCAAATTTCGCTGGTGCATGACCGGCACACCAATGATGAACAACGTGGAGGAGCTCTATTCTTTGATCCATTTCCTTCGCATCAAACCGTACAGCCAGTGGGAGAAATTTCGCCTGGATTTCAAGATGCCCCTCCAGAACAGCAGGAATGATGTCGCCAGAACTACAGCGATGCGTAGGTTGCAAACTCTGTGCAAAGCGATCATGCTTCGACGTACCAAGAAGAGCACTTTTGAAGGTCTTCCTATCTTGGTGCTCCCAGAGAGAACCACAGAGGTCGACAACCCCGAGTTCAGCACGGATGAAAAGAGTTTCTATCAGGCCATTGAAACCAAGTCCAAACTTCAGTTCAACAAATATCTTCGTAACGGCCAGGTGGGGTCATCATACACTGCGATTCTAGTTCTATTGCTGCGATTGAGACAGGCGTGCTGCCACCCGCACCTCTTGAAAGATTTCGGCGTGTCTGCTGCCGCCGATTTGACTGAAGATCAGATGCTTGATATGGCGAAGGAGTTGACAGAGGCGGTCGTGGCACGCATCAAATCAACCAACGGTAGTTTCGAATGCCCGGTTTGCTATGACGCTACTTCCAATCCCGCCATTTTCATCCCATGCGGTCATGATACCTGCTCCGAATGTCTTGCGAAACTCACGGATCCATCCGAAGCCATACAGCAAGGCGAGGAAGGGAGCACGCGATTCAGATGTCCGAATTGCCGTGGTTCTATCGACCCCAAGCGAGTGACCGACTTTGCGAGCTTCAAGAAGATTCATGCCCCTGAAATGCTTACAGAGCAAGAAATGCAGGCCTTGAATGCGGGTGATGGAGACTCGTCAGATACCGATTCCGATGACAGCGACGAAGCAGAAGATAGTGACGGGGAGGATTCCGCCGGCTCGCTGAAGGATTTCATTGTGGGTGATGATGAAGAGGACGAAACCAAGAAGAACGTGGTCAAAGAAGAGGGTGAAGATACCGATGATCTCGACGCACACGTGTCAACATCAGCTGGTCAGCTATTGTCGATCAAGAAAGAAGAAACTGGACAGGATGCGGTTAACGGATCGAACGATCTTTTGAAAGGGAAGCAGAATGCCAAAGTGAAGTCTGAGAAGCAGTCGAAGTCAAAGAAAGGTAAAGGTAAAGGCAAGGGAAAAGAAAAGAAAAAGAAGGCAAAAGCAGTGATGACTTTGGCAGAATTGAAAAAACGAGCCAATCGGAACATTGCTTCACGAAAGAAATATCTCAAGCGGATACGTAAGGACTGGATCAGCTCCGCCAAGATCGACAAAACAATGAACATATTGAACGCAATCATGGAAGGCGAAGAAGGCGAAAAGGTTTTGATCTTCAGCCAGTGGACGTCTCTGCTGGATTTGCTGGAGGTGCCTATCGACGATGCCGGCTACGGGTACCGCCGATACGACGGCAGCATGAATGCCAGGATGCGAGGCGACGCGGTCGACGATTTCAGCGACCCGAACAAAGATGTCCGCATCATGCTAGTGTCCCTCAAAGCCGGTAACGCGGGGCTCAACCTCAACATGGCCAGCCAGGTCATCATCCTGGATCCTTTCTGGAATCCGTACATCGAGGAGCAGGCCATCGATCGCGCTCACCGCATCGGTCAACGACGGCCCGTCAAAGTCCACCGCGTGCTGATCGAGAGCACGGTCGAGGACCGCATCATCGAGCTCCAGGAGAAGAAGCGTGCCCTCATCTCCGAGGCGCTGGATGAGAAGGCGAGTCAGAGCCTCAGCCGTCTGGGTGTACAGGAGCTGGCATATTTGTTCGGAGTCACTGCAAATCCTACCCAACAGGTCGACTACACTCCACGTGAACGGCGTCATTGAATCATCGAAGGCGTTATGAAGAGAGGCATTTTTTGAGTGTACCATTAATTGGCGTTTGGTTGAATTCGGGAAGATGTAAAGTGCCTCCCGGCATGCTTCGCAGTGATATCCCGCTTGGCGCTTGGTGCAATCATTGTACAACCTATGAAAGAATTGAGAGACTAGCTTGTCATACTTTTTGTAGTATCATGTGCATTCACTTGATCAGTAAAGCAAATCATTTTGTCAATTTTCTCCCTGCCACAGATGCGACTTTTTGTGTTTGTTGATAAGCCACAAGTTTGCGTCAATCAATATTGAAAACGTCGATGTCACAGTATTATACACTATTATTATTGTTGTCATGCAGTACTTGATTACATTACGATATGTCTCATAGTGCGAGACTCGCGCGCGGTTCACTGAAAGCTCTGCTTCAACACCTGAGGATTCCGAGCGTGCAAATCCAGGATCATCTGCCCGAACAACCCGTTCGCCCACGAGAACCTTGATCAAAATCCGTCAGCTTTCTTACAACATTGGGGAAAGGGGGGGAAAGCACTCACCACTGCCTAGTCCAAACCGACGCATTAAAAGTGGAAATACTCTCATGAATCAACCCCAACTGATCCGTCGAGCTCACGATCTGCTTCAGTTCCCTCGAAATCTCCGCCGAGTCGTTGCTGGTGAAAACCCGCATGATCGACGCCATGGGCCAGGCCATCCCGGGACCATCGTGGGGACCTCCCACCGCGCTGAAGACGGGACCATGCTGCCAGTAAGGGTTATCCGTACTCAGGATCTTCTTGCGGGTGTTCTGGTAAATCTGGTCGTTGGAGTCGAGAAACCCTAGAAACGGGGCGGAGAGGAGGGATGGCACGTTGGAGTCGTCCATCATGTTCGTTCCGCCGTAGCCGTCCACTTCGAAGGCGTAGATCTCGCCGTATTTCCTGTCGGAAACCACGGCGTGCTCGGAGATCGCGGTGCGGATTTGGGTCGCCATGCTGTTCATGCGGGAGGCGAGGTCGGGTTGGGTGCCGAGGTCTGCCATGATTTTGGCTGCGCGCGTGAGGGCGGTGGAGAACATCATATTGGCCGGGATGAAGTATTGGTAGATGACGGCGTCGTCGGAGGGGCGGAAGAAGGAGCGGATCAGGCCGATGCCGGATTGCACGGGGTTGCCCGTGCCTTTGTTGTCCATCGTGCCTGAGGAGCTGGTGGTCAGGCGGGTGTAGCGGTAGGGGGAGGCTTGGACGCTGCCGTTCGGGTAGTAGGTGGAAGAGATTTGCATGCTCTGTGCGACCTGCATGACCGCTTTGACTGCGTTGACCCAGTTGAATTTTCGGAAGAAGGCGATGTCCTTGGTGACGGAGTAGTAGTCGTATGAGAGTTGGAGGAATGCTGCCAGTGAATCTAGCTCGTACTTGCACTCAAATACGGTCTGGTTACTGTATGGTGGAAACACATTGTCGCGGCTGATGGCAGAGTTTACCTGTGGCGGCAATCCCGATTCTGGCGGTGGTTGAAAGGATTGACAATATGGGGAGGTGAGCAAATAACGGGCCTGCAAGTTGATTGCTCCTCGAAAAAGGCCTGCTAGGGAATTCTGGCTCGCCACATACTTAAGGACTGGCAGGTATGATTGCAATTGATTCGCAGAGTCCCGTAACCACATTGCTACATTCTACGATTAGCTAGAGCATGATTCTACCAAAGTCAGTGTTGTGTGTACCGTTGATGTCGCCCGTGATTATAAAAGTCAACTCCTCCTGAGGGTTGTTGGCCGCATAACCGTACCATTTAACCGTCGTGTCCAAAGTGCTGGGCCAAGTGTTGACGAAAAGTTGCTTCAGATCCGGGTCGGTAATGTCGTTCACAATACTAGTGATAGCCTTTTCCACAGCAGGGGCGTTAAAGGTACGACAGGCGGGTTCCGGCCGCATCGAAGAAAGATTATATTTTCCCCCAGAGAATGGGGCATGCAACTGTCGAGAGTATTGTCCATATTTTGGGCAAGTCGAAGGTATCGCCGCGTTTCCGACGGATAGGAAAAGACCAGAAAAGAAGAAAGAGAGTGTCCAGATGGATATCATTGTGGAGAAAACTTGACAACTATCGATTAAAGAGTGGCATGGAACTACGGTCCTACTGTACAGATCAACAAAGTTGACAGCGATATAGAAGGCACATGGGTGTCGGCAGAAAGGAGCTGTAGTCTTGACTTTGGCTGATTATTCAGCCAAGCTGTCCAATCATATCGCGTACACGGAAATTACTGTTTTACCAAGGCTTCAGAAGAACAGTCTCTCTCAGTAGAATATCAGCTGATGAAATTCTGTCGCGTGCGATTCGAGATGTCAATACCAAGAAGCGCAGTGCAACTTCATGTCCGAGGACATTATTTTTATGGCGACTCGATACCTTAGAGTCGAATGCCCATCAGCGCTCAGCAACATTTCAGCAGTAAATACGAACTGATCTACCAAAATGAAGGATACGGTGTCACGCAGCAAGTCAGATGTTTGTTCCTTCTTGTTGCCAATGTGCTGAAGGCAATGTGGCAAATGCATCTTGATCTACAGCCTGCATCTTTTGGTTTGAAAGTCAGATTGCGCTGCCCCGTTCGTTGCATCGACCGGCGAGGTACTGTATTCCTCCCTCGCTGACCGAGGACATTCAGCACCTCAAGGTTCGAAATGTAATGATCTTCACTGTGGTAGCCTTTGGATCTTCGAATGATATCCGTTTATGAGATATTTAAAACTAATCAAAATATAGCGCCATGTACAACTGCGACGGTCCAAGGCATTCAAAGAGTGAGCGTCGGTGGCAGAAGTACCCGTCCTCGAAGGAACGCCTCACGAGGGGACTTTGCGCCCGCGACGTACATGTCAAAGGAATGAACTTTGAATAAGCCGTAGGCGTCATAAGTACAATAATACGATGTCTCCGTCTCACGATCGGAATAGACACGTCAATCGTTCTGGTGAAGTAGAATTTCACATCTATTTGGCAAATGCCACATTGTGCATCCACGTTCCGCAAATCGGCCCCTCGAGCTCTGCCAAGCTAAGATAATGTTTGGAAAGATCAATGTTGCAATCATAGGAGCAGGAACAGGTGGAGCGCTGCTCGCAAGGAGCCTTTCGCAGCTGAAAACTATTGACTATGAGATCTTCGAAAGAGAAGACGAAGAAGAATTCGGAGGACTCGATGCCGAGATTGAACTAGGAACCAGCGCATGGCTGGCTCTGAGTGCCATGGGACTCGATCCCGATCGCATGCTCTCCAACGCGGGGGCGACAGAGCGGGACGCTTCTCGTTGCCTTGTTGTAAGTGCACAAATCTTGTCGTGTAGCCGCTGGCTGACAATTTGACAAGGCGAACGGAGACCACAAAGGGGAGGTTCTTGTCGATCCTTCCAGTCGGAAGTGCGTCGTTCTCAAGAGTCGCTGGCATCAAGAACTCTTGAAGACTATACCCAAGGAGAAATTGCACTTCAAAGAATTGGTATCTGTCTCGGAAGGAACAGACAAACGCTGTGAGCTTCGTTTCCGAGACAAGAGTAGATACAAGGCCGATATCGTCATCGGTTGTGATGGGCTTAATTCTACTGTACGGAAACTAATTCTCGGAGAAGATTACCCCGAACTGGTCGAACCACGTTTTGGCGGGTACTGGAACCTCTTCGCAAGAATCACTTCTGAGAAAGCCGCAGAATGCTTTGGGTCAGACTTTTTCCCCTTTGAAGGTAACGAGCTTGCTCTTACCGGAAACGGCACCGCAGTCTTGTTCCGTGAATCGACGGATGATCCTGGGCAATATGAAACATCCATGTCCGGCATCATCGATCCAGAACTACACGTTGAGAACGACGAGCTGGATACAGAGTTGTTGCACAAGATGTACGAGAATTCAGATCCGGATTTTGTGGAAGCAATGGATGCATGCCTGTCGAATGATGCGGTAGACCCCTCTATCTTTTTCCAATGGGAGAGCCAAGAAGCTCCTACTTATACTCGAGGAAACCTTTGTATGATGGGTAACGCGGCGCACAAGATACTCCCGTGGATCGGTTCTGTTGGTGATCTGGAAGTAGAGGATGCGGCGGTAATGACATCACTCTTGGGTTCGATGCGATCGAGACGTGATATCAGTGCAGCTCTCCTGGCTTTTGACCAAACCAGGCGCAAGAGGCTGGAGCCTATTCAGGAGCAGACTCATGTGGCTGCGAAAATCATGACTGGTCAACTGGGACTGGATCCGGAAAGAATTGCAGAGCTGCAACCGAGAAAGTGGTCAACAATCGAAGAAGACTCTTTGGATGTCGAGGCACATATCCGTGAGGCACTGTCGCAATTCCGTTCTCTTCGGGGAAATCAGGCGACTGAATCCATCTGGGATCGATGGTCCATCGCAGTCTCGCAGTTGGCTTAGCATGTTTGATTGTTCGAGAATGTCAGGACATGACAAAGAAGGCATACTGATGTTACAGCGCTTGTTGGTTTTACTCACATGCAATAAAAAGAAGATACCCTAGAATGCATACAATAGAATTCTGTATTTGCAATACCAAGTATTTCCTGCCAGCGAAAAACAACAATGGCGTTGATGGTAGTGTAACAGTGAGACGATCTTTACAGGGGCTGTGCGGCAGTGTTACACCATTTTTAGTTCTACGTCGCTCGACGGCATCTCCTTGCTGCGAAGCAATTTGTTCGGTCTTCGTGGGAGAACACTTTGTTTCTCGCGTATTCGTCCGCTGTAAGCGATCCGGTTCGCTTCTTACTGAACATTGCCCAATACTTACACGAGCAGACGAGCTTACGAAGGAGTGTGATACGAGGCTTCACGCAACGATCAATCCACATTGATTAGAAGTCCCAGACAAATCCGCAAGATCATGATGCTCATATAAAAGTCCGAATTTGTTCAATGCTGTCAACTCTCAAGGAATACTGGCGCAATACCGGCAAAGGTGGTTCATCGTGGATTGAACATGTACCATCAAACTCCAGGAGATGAATGGGGGTATGTTAAATACGAGAAACACCATTTCTATAAGTAAATATTAGTGAGGCTATGTGGCTCGTGTATAGGCGATATTTCACCTCGCCAACGGTTGGACCTAAATAAGGTAAGCGCTGGAGACAAACAAGCATTAGCGATGGCGGCTCTGCTCGTCGCGGCGATGCTTGCTCTCAACAACTCCAACGGGGAGGCTTGAATGGTGTCTGGGCGTGTGTCACATACCTCCGATTCAATCATGCAAAATAGTCATCGAGTGTTTCAGCTCTATATCTCCCTCCAACGGTGAATGGAATGAAATAACGACTCGCAGCGACCGCGTCTCGTTGGTGTGGCGGGAGTGCATGAAACGACCAATCGGAAACAACGTGTCTGGATGGAAAGCTAACGCCGCGTCATCAAAGCGGGCCGACATGAAGCATTGAGCAGATCCTCGACGCGCCATCCCTGAGGTCCGAGATCGTATTCGACAGTTCAACCTCCTCGACTACGACTCTTCTTTCCTCTCGCTTTTAATCCCTTCGTTTGACTCTTTCTGATTTGCAACATCCGTCACGATCGTTGTTCTTTCTTCAACCACCACCTTTTTTTTGATACTTTTGGGAGTTGTGACTGCACTTTTGTAGCACACTCGAGCACTCGTTTATTGGCATCAGCCTCTCGTCTTTCGCTTTTAACCCGTTCTTTTCTCGTTCGAGTTGAGAACCACGATATCATACTCACCAAACAAACTTGGAGGAAAAGCTTCGATATAATCATCCACAATGAAGTTTGTCCAAGCATTCTCGGCGGTCGCCTTGGCTTCCACCGCCATGGCCGCCCCTGAGCCCGCTCGTGTGGCAGCACGTGCAACCTCGTCTGGCACGGGTTCCTCGACGCTGCCCACCATCACCACCAATGGCAAGGCCTTCATGCAAGGCGGTACTCGTTTCTATATCCGTGGTATCGATTACCAGCCTGGTGGTTCTTCGCAAGCATCCGACCCTCTGGCCGACTTCTCCACCTGCTCGCGTGATATCAAGTATTTCAAGCAGCTTGGTGTCAACACCATCCGTGTCTACACAGTCGACAACAGCGCCAACCACGACCAGTGCATGAACGCATTGGCTGAGGCCGGCATCTACCTGGCCTTGGACGTGAACACGCCCAATTATTCATTGAACCGAGCCTCGCCCGCCGAGTCATACAATCCCACATACCTACAAAGCATTTTTGCAACCATCGATGCCTTCGCCGGCTACTCAAACACCCTCCTGTTCTTCTCTGGTAACGAGGTTATCAATGCTCAGAACACCACCAACACGGCGCCTTTCATCAAGGCCGTCACCCGTGACATGAAGCAATACATCGGTGAGCGTGGTTACCGCGCCATCCCAGTTGGCTACTCCGCCGCCGACGTTGCTGAAAACCAATACCTGATGGCTCAGTACATGGACTGCGGTGAGACCCAAACCATCAGCGACTTCTACGCCATCAACAACTACGAATGGTGCGACCCATCGTCCTACGAGCAATCCGGCTGGAACACCCTCGCCGACATGTACGCCAACTACAGCTTGCCCTTGTTCATGTCCGAGTACGGCTGCATCACCAACCAGCGAACCTTCCAGGAGACCAACGGCTTATACCAGCCCGACATGACTAGGGTCTTCTCCGGCGGTCTCGTCTACGAGTACTCCCAGGAGGGCAACAACTACGGTATCGTCACCATCAGCGGCGACTCCGTTACTCCAGTTGGTTCTCAATTCTCCGACCTCCAGAAGCAGCTCGCCAACACCCCCAACCCAAGCGGCAGCGGCGGTCTCCTGACCAGCGGTGTTGTGCAGGAGTGCCCCGGATCCAGCAGCAACTGGGACATTTCCCCCTTCACCGGCTCCGAACTCCCCGCCACCCCATCCGGCGCCATGATCTACTTCAAGAACGGTGCGGGCAAGGGTCCGGGTCTCAGCGGCGATGGCTCCCAGACTGCTCCGGGTGGCAGCACTCAGGTCGCCGCCTCCGGCGCAGGTTCCGTTTCTCAGACCTTTGGCAACGGTGTCGCCGCTGCCACCGGTTCCAGCAGCTCTTCCGCTGCTCCCGCACGTCTCGGCCCGGTCGACTTCGCACCGTTCATCTGCACCATTATCGTTGCCTTGAGCATGGGTGTTGGCGCAACACTTTTGTAAACTGTTTTCGCTATTTTGGAAATGGTTTGCGTTTGTTGTTGTTGTTGCTCGATACCCATAACGATGACTTCTGGCTACATTCTTTTTGGAGGGTTATTGGCAAGCCTGTGCTGAGATTTTTCGACTGCAAAATCGATGGTGACAGTCATGCATTCCTTGCATTCACAATGGGCATGTGGGTCCGATACGGACTCGGTTTTTACTTGACTTGATTCTGAAGAAAAAAGGCTGGCCGGTGTATAATGTTCAATGTAAACCAGGCGTTTGAGATAGATTGTACGTACCGGTCTCATCAATTCCGCATCATTTTGTCGCATTCTTGTCTTTCGCTTTCCTACTTTGAGCATGTTTTGTTCTCGAAATTGCCGAGTCTAGTTTGGTTGTCTTTTGAACATAGAACTTGTGACACGAACTTTTTACTTTGGTTCCATGAGGCCTCCACAACCCCTCACTGTATGTACATATAGCGCGGGTCGTTTCGTTGCACCAAGAATTACCTAGGTAACACCAATCTGACAGCAAAATACGTTTGCTCGTTACAGAACATTCTTTGGAATCAACATTGTACTTCACCACTACAAGACTTTACTCAAATCCTAATATCTCCATCAGATTGATCTAATTGCTGCCACTCAAGGCAATCCCACATTTAAGTCGACAATCACAACCTCTCAACCTCAACCTCAACCTCAACTTCACTTTACAGACACTCAATCCCAACCACAATGTCCCTCCAAAAATCCTTCCCCTGGACCAAACGCCCCCTCATAATCAACGCCCCAGTTCGTCTCCCTCCCTCCTTCCCTTCCCCCAATCCAAACCCTAACAACTTTCCCAAAAGATGGGCGGCGTAGCCACCGCCCCCCTAGCAATCTCCGTCACAAAATCCGGAGGACTGGGCTTCATCGGCTCCCTGGGCTCAATCTCAGATTTGCGCGCCCAACTCTCCGCCGCAGCGGAGGCCCTCGTGCGGTCCCCCGCGGGCCACCTGCCAATAGGCGTGGGACTCCTGTCCTGTTTTCTGTACCCGTCGTTGGCGGAAACGGTGGAGGTGCTCAAGGAATTCGCGCCGAGGATCGTGTGGCTTTTCGGCGCGCACAGGAATGGGGATTATGCTGATTGGGCTCGGGCGGTTCGCGGCGCTTTGCCGGAGAGGACGCAGGTTTGGGTGCAGGTTGGGAGTTTGAAGGATGCGCTCGAGATTGCGAGGGGCGCGGGGCCGGATGTGATCTGTGTTCAGGGGAATGATGCTGGGGGACATGGACTGGAGGCCGGGGCCGGGGTGGTGGCGTTGTTGCCGGAGATTGGGGATGGGTTGAGGGAGGCTGGGTTTGGGGGCATCGCGTTGGTTGCGGCTGGGGGGATC